>VZTN01030208.1:213687-247806 GCA_013400515.1 Erpornis zantholeuca | reverse complement strand
TCCCGGGGCTCCGGCCGGGGCCGCAGGTGCAGCAGGACGGGGCGGCCGTGCC
The DNA here is from genome assembly GCA_013400515.1 of Erpornis zantholeuca. NCBI lineage: Eukaryota > Metazoa > Chordata > Aves > Passeriformes > Timaliidae > Erpornis > Erpornis zantholeuca. The sequence continues at coordinate 247,754 of VZTN01030208.1, read as the reverse complement.
CGGCGGGCCCCGCGGAACCGGTGGGGGTCTGGCAGCCCCCGCGTCTGGAAACTTTTTGGGAACTTAGAAGGTTGTCCGCCCTGGCCCCTGTCTGGGGAGAGCCGTCGCCGTGCGCTACCCGCGGGACCTGGCTCAAAACCTGGCGGGACTGTCAGGGCCGGAGCGGAAACCTCCTAAAAAACTTTTGCTAAAATTACGTGGAGTTACAAACCTACCTGTGGAGAGGTGCCGGGACCGCTGCCCTTGTGGAAGGAAAACTCTCCAGCCCGTTTTCTTCTGGCGTCTGCACAGAGTGCGGCTCTGCTGGTTTTTCTCAAATCTCAAATTATTCTTTAGCTTTGGTCTTGAATAAATATTGCTCATGTCAGAACGATTATGGTACTGTTGTGAGGCCGTGGTCGGGATTTTGATCCCTTTAGTTTGTACTGAGATGGAGACCCTTTTTTTTTTAAAAAAAAAAAAAAAGAAATCCTTTTTAAACTAACTAATGACTTGAGCATCCGGTTTGAGGAGTGACTTAAATAAATCGCACTGAGCTTTCAGCTTTTCGGCGTTTGTTTTAAGATGTCCTGAGCTAGTTAGCTGAAGTTTGAATGTTTAGAAGTGAAGAGATAAATCACTGGGCTGCCTAATGTCATGATTAATGCGTTCATAATTAATTCAGTTACGGTCCCGTCCCCCCCACCCCATCCTCCTCCAGATTTACATCGAGGCAGCTCGATTGCATATCAAAAGCCTCTTCTCATTTTCATTTAGTAAGTTATTAGACTTTCAAACTGTTCTTGCTCCTTTTCTTCTCACTTTGCTCACACCCTCAGCAGCTGAAATTAAATTTTGGGGCAAGTGTCTCTATGTACTTGTTTAGACAAAAATAATAAAGACAGTATAGTGATAGAAAAGCCAGTAGTGTAAATAGCCATTATTTTCTATCAAAGGTTAATTAGTTATCATCTTTATATCTGCACATGTACGTATAAGATGGATAAAATTTTAAGATGAAAGTGCACAGCAGCTCTGGAAGGTACTGTTAGACATTGCCCCAGCTTAAGAAGAATATCTCTTTAAAATGTGTTGACATTTAATTGACCTTTGAAAGTTCATTCTGTTAATCATACTCAAAGCACTAAAGCTATGGTTGACTGATCTGGTGCTCGTACATTCAGCCGTGCTCAGCATATAAATTCTGCAGCATAATTGCTACTTACTGAGCAAGAGTTTCTTTTCTTCTCCGAAAATGAAAAAGTTTTACTTCGCCTCCGGCTGGGTGCTACGGGTAGAGTTGTGAATTCAAATGCTTTCCTGCGATCAGTTGTTGAGGCGGGTGTGGCTTCCAGCCAGGCCAGAAATTCCTTTGCCGAAACTGTATTTTTTTCCTTCCTGAGGCTGCACATAGGGCAAGGTAACCTTGAAGGTTACTTCTGTAGCTACTTTGAGCCAAAACACAATAGGTCACTTTGCTTTTAATGTTTTAAGCTCTTCTGTATGCCAGCTGTTTGAATGGAGAGGACTGAGTTTAAAAAGGTTGACTGCAGAAGATAACTCCCCTCTCCCCTCGAAAAACTTGGCTCTTAAAGTCGAACCTGTTATACCCATGTTGCATGCTACCTCTTTATGGCTGTTGTCTATAGCTTTGTTGTAACTCAGACTTAAACAGATACCGGGAATGGAAGCATTACTTATGAGCTCACTGACAAAAGATCTGGGTAAAGATGAATTTCTGTTGGGTTCACTTTCTGGACAGATTTCCCAATGAGGTTAATATAGTTGGTAGTGGTTTTTGTGTGTTGAGACCTCTTGTGTCGTATCTCGAATTTGTAAGTCTGTCTGTCATCTCGTGAGAAATGAAGGAAATACTCAATATTAAATGCAGCGTCAGTAGTTCCTAATACATCATTAGCTCTTTGCTGTTACCATTGAAAACTAATTAATAGCTCTTATTCTTAGTTACAAATCTACTTAAAAAGTTAGAGACTGGCATTGCTGTTGCAGTTTTCTAAGATATTTTGCCAATGCTGCTTTTGTACTGGAATCCCCTTCCCTTAACTGTGAAGACAGGTGTGATGTTCAAGGTGCATTTGCAGCCAAGTAACTGCCCTGTCGGTGTGTTGGGTTAGGAGCTGTTAGAGCCCACAGAGGGAGGGGTTGTCATCTGAGCAAGTATTTTCATCAAGGCTGTGTCCACCAGCACGTGAGTGCAATCCTGTGATTGAGTTTTGTTTATTTTAGTAGAATAGATACAAGTGCTATGTGTGATTCATTTCACTGATTCTTTAGAAAGCTGAGTGAAGATAAATGTGCCAAGAGCATGTCTGTACTTTGTGTACAGTTGACAGAAGGAGGAGGCAAAGCATCCAGGGTAGCTTAAGGGCTGGAGTGTGCAGATGCCTGACCTGCAGCTGCCCTGATGCCTGTAGTGCAGAGTTGGCACCCGCTTTGTATATGTGACTTGCAGGAAAAGACTGTGCAAGGTGTCTTCTGTCACCTCAGAGGACAACAGTGAGAGCCTCAGGGACCAGCAGGACATGCAGAGCATGCTCTGCAGCTTAGCTTTTATAGAGGCTTAAGTCTTGGGTCTAGCTAGGTGAAGGTGTCAATCCATTTGTTACTTGTGGTTGCAAACACTGTCCTGAATGAGATGCCTGAGTAGTGTACCCTTTTCCAAAGAGGTCGTCTTACTGATTCAGGGGAGAGATTTGAATGTGGTGGTTCTCCTGGCTGGCAGAAGCTCCTGCACTGAGCCTCTTCTGTTGAAAGCAGTGGTCAAAGCATGGGTAGCATCACCACGGGGGCACAGGCATTCAACTGGGGGAGTGAAAGCCAAGTTTTGGGTTGTGGCTGAGACAGGCCTAGAGGGGGATTTAAACCTGAACTCTTCTCATGCTAGTCTTTGTATGGTACGAAAAGGTTTCGGATGCAGCTGGTGTATTCCCAAACTCCTTATTTTATTGTTGGGATAAAGGACAGATCTGGAAGGTGCATGTTCTTGCATTTTAGCAGTTGAGGAGTGACAGGGTGAGCAGGGGATTGGAGAACCACGTGGTGTTTTGGACATGCAGTATTAGTTCAATGAATGTTGTGAAGGCTTCAGTGTTGGTACAAGTGCCTGCTGGCAGGAAGCTGTGTGCTCGGAGGGTAGTAGCAGCCAAGAACGGATGTTTAAAGTTTTAATAATATCTAAAACCTTATCGGTCACCTAAACCCTTGAGGGTTAAGAAGGAGAGTCTTATGAAGGTGATGGTTGATGTAGTTTCTATCTGCATTCCTAGATTACTCTGAGGAGGATAATGTGAACTCATTCTCTGCAGATTATGGCATTGCGTCAAAGGAATGTAGCACCGGGCCATAAATTAACAGGAACAGGAAAAGCTCATTCTCAGCTCTAGTTTATTAACTCAGCCATTTGGATATGTAATCCTTTGCACCAAAAGCTTGTACTGTATAATATGCTTTTTACAATGTAATAATATACCTTTTACAATAGCAGCCTACCACAGCAAATAGATTTTTGTGCTGAAAAGTTTCCCCTTTTCTTTTAAATTCAGACATGTAGAAAATAAGTTTTACATTATTCTGTAAGTCTGCTTCTGCCTATGATATTTCATGTTGAATAAAACACGTGATATGTGTTCTTGATCAGTGTTATATCCACAGATGCTTTTCCTCTGTAACCATTTGAAATTTTAGAAGCATGAGTTGGAGTGCAAATGTAGACAGGTTTAGTTGCATTTTAACATACTTGCCGGTCAAGGTGAGCCCAAGCCATCCTAATGTGACATGCATGACATAATCCCAAGGGGATTAGTTGTTAAGACATTTGAAAAATAAAGCCAGGTCTTGCTTCAGTGTTTTTCCTAAGTGACACATGTTCTAAATTAAAGCTTTTGCAGCAAGTTGATTATAAACTTTCTGTGAGTCTAAGCAACTGAGAGCTGTTCTTGGAGCTGTCAAGAGACATACTCATAGCTCTAATTTTTAGCTGACTACAAAATCTATATTTATCCACCAGGGATTTTCTTTGCTGTTGACCATCAGAAAAGTGGGGCATTTTTAATAGAAAACTGTTTCATACATGTCCTGTTTCTTTTTCTGTTCCTTTTCTGTAGTCTCGGGGCAGTTATTTCTGCTATCAGGAGTAAAATGCAGTAAAACACAACCTGTTTGCATCTGTTGAAGGTTGTGTGAGAGCAACATTTGGAGTAACTTTTTGTGACTTACACTGAAAACTTTGGAGTGAAGGTGAGGTTCTGAATGCCTGAAGTTAACAGTAGGGGTTTCTTCTCACTTTGTGCCTTCCTCCTACCTGTAATTTCTCACATGCAGCTCTGTTTTAGCTGTTCCAGAGGGCCTCACTCTGCCTTCTCCTCTTGCAGAACTTTCTAGTGTGTGCATTCTTTGGCATGTCCAGTGTTGATTACTCCATAGTAGTTTTTTGAGCACTTTGGAGCTTCCACAGTGTCTTAGCTAGGGTAAAGCCCTCTTTCCTCTTGCTTCACTGGTCAGTCTAATGCTTTCTCCTTGCTTTGTATGACTGAATTGTGCCTCTTAAATTGGTGGGTGTTTTTTTATCATGTGCTTATTAGTCTCTTGTAGCTTCTGATTCTGCAAAGTTGGGAGGAAAAACCTTTTCAAGATGATGAGGATACAGGTTAACATTAACAAGATTGAGGTTCATGGCCCTGTCAGTATGATGTCAGCCTTTTATCTGATAGGTCAGAGTGTTTAATTTGAAACTGTGGGAACAAGCAAGTGTTTAACTACTGATGTTCAGCCTCATTCTGTTCCCTCATTTCTTGGTCCCACCCAAGAAAAGGGGAGGCAGTTAGAAATAAATGAAGAATGGGACTTGAGTAGGTGTATTGCCCCAGTCGGTATGTGTGCAAAGGTTAGTGCATTTGCTGCACATAAACTCTAGTTTTGTTCTTTAAATGTTGGTGCTAAATTTTACTTGTGTAGTGCTAGGAACAAGCATTTTCTAAATTGCTTGAGAACATGGTGTTGTTAACAAAGTTGCTTTCTGCACACTTTTAGTGGATGTTTTGCCTCATGTAGTACCCAGAAGTTCTCTTTCATGTAGAACTAATTTTTGGTAATGTTCAGGTACTTTTGGGACAAGAGTAATCAATGTATTGCACAACCTCATAGGTAAGAATGTGTAAGCTGAACTGTTGCAGACTATTCTTCAACATCTGGTGCTTGTGCAGTTCACTGTGGAGCATGTTAAGTGACAATAGTGTTGAGGTCAGAGGCTGTATTTTTTTGATCTGCTGGGGATGAAGGACAAACATCATGATTGTGCTAGTTATTTTGAGAGTCTTTATGTCCCAGTTGTGTGTTTGAGCTCTAAATGAGGGAAGGACTCATGGGAAGTAAAAAATGGTCTTCCCTTTATTTGCGGGGGATTTGGGATGGGTGCAGTGTCGTACCTATAGGCAAGCAGAACTGATTTCTCCATTAACAACATGACCCTGAAATTGAAAGTCTGAGGGTAAACTTGTAGCATGTGAGGTGTGAGTCACTGGACTTACACAAGGATCAGAGTTAAAGTCCATGATTTTCTCAAGAGTAAAGCAAGATATAAAATAGTTCCCCGGGGATGTGAGTTCAGCACAAATTACATGTCCTGAATAAAGGAAATAAGAAGTGTGAGTTGGAAGACAGTTTGCAAAATACAGGATGAAAGTGTTCTAGAAATTCTTGGAGGATGTTGGAGCAGAATTTTGTGTTTGAACATGGTTCTTGTCAGCCCAAAATATATCGGCTCCTGTGTGCAAGGGATCTCAGCTACGTGCCATGCCTGTAATGTGTCCCCTGTGCCAGAGGCTTATCACTGCAGCCGTATTTTGCCTTCCCTTTGAAAATGGACAGTGTAGATGAATGAGTTGTGTGCTGTAGGTATTTTGTTCATGCTGTTAAATCTAAGTAAATGTTCCTTGCTAAGTTTGGGATCTGTTTTGTTATGCTCTCTTGGACAATGCTTCTGCCATAAAACTATGTGAAGTTACTACCATTGGGGACTGTTTTCTGGTCTAATATATGCTCTTTATCCTTGTGCTGATGCAGTACATGGTCTTTATTTATCTGGAATGGGAAGCTGCAAACTTAATGGTTCTGCACTGCATTCTGCAGCAATGTAGTTAGTTAGGCACAGTTACAGGCCGGATGCTGCTCTACTCATGGAAGAGCAGCTGGCATGGCACTTGGCTCTGCCGACAAGGAGAGAAATGCTTTGAACCACCTGGGTGTCGCCCACTGCTGCCAGCTGATACCAAAGGACAGTTGAACCCGTTGCATCTTCCTTTCTGGCCAGTACTTAATGTTTGCAGGCTTCACAGTGATTCCCTCATGACATTGCAATGAAGAGCAGTAAACAAAACTGTACTCTTCACCGATCCTATAGCAGAACATAAACAGTGCTCATACTCCTCTTTAGCCTTCACTTGTTGCTGTAGCTGGTTGGTGGAGATATGTTTATCAAAGGCATCTTTGTTTCATGTGGCACATACAGAATGGGTTCAAGTACCTTCAAAAGGTGTCAGGAGTGCAAATTGATAAATAATGTTTTGAGTATATACATTTCAGTTAATAAGTCCTACGTCCTGCACTTCTTTTGCTTTTGTTGTGTGCTCATAACTGAGATTTCAGAACTGTCATGTATGTATTCTCCCTTTACTTTAGGTTGGTTTACTTTAGTTCTCCTTATTGAGTTCTTTCTGTGCTCTTCTCAACCTCTGTTTCTTTGGGTTTTGCCTAGTATTGTAGTTCTGTCTTGTGTATCTGTTCATTCATACATCTTCATGGGGGTTCTGTATGTCCTTTTTCCTCTAGAAAGATTGCATGAATAAATTCTTCTTCATCTTAAAGGCTCTGGGGATTTTGCTTTTCTGAAATGATGTTAAGTCTGAGATTGATTGTGTGGTTGGTTTTGGTTGTATAATCTGTATGTTTTTTGATATAGTAAATGAGAAGTCATTATGCTTACCTCTGGGGGGAAATTTAGATTCTCCAGTGTTATTTCTGAATACTTGTGCTGCCTTAGCAGTTAACCTTTATCTACACTAATTGAGAGACAGCTGCATTCAGGAGTAGTAATGTGTCACTTTAAACACATTCTAAGTTTCAAATAACAGTACCAGAAAAGGATGCAGTTGTAATAATGGTTGTTAAAAGCTATCTGACTTCTTGCAGACAGTCCTAATAATGAGAACTATGTGATCCGAACTGCTGAACTTCTGGAATTACAATAACTTCTGTTCATGTATGTGATACAGATTCCTGGAAATCTGAGGAGCAGCCTTTGGCGGGCAAAGAATGTAATTCTCCCCGGAGGTGTGGGTATCTCTTATGAAGGGGACTGAAGTAGGATCAGCTGATATCCAAGAAGTAAGTTACTTGGGCTTTTTTCGGCAGATGCGTTGCTAGTGTGGTGCACTGTAGTAGTTATTCAATTGGGTGAATTAAAAGCTGGTAAAATCATTAATGGTTGACATTGAGAAGAGAATTTTGGGAAGAAAATTAGGCACTACATGTCGTTCATGACTTTACCAATAGTTTTGACATCTCATTCCCAAATGTTTGGATGTTTTGTGTCTCATTTGGTGTGTAATTTCAACTGCTTGTCTGCAACTGCCTGCTTAGTGTAGGGGGAGGCTGCTGCTTCAGGCATTTTAGAGCTCAAATGCAGTTGGGAGAATTGGATTCATCTGCAACAGTTGGAGATACTCATGCTGTATCATAACAGCTGTGAATTTGGGTTCATATAAGTAGTGTGTGCTTAATCTTCCTATGCTGTCAGTGACAGGAAGAGGAGGAATAATATTTTCCCATATTTAACGATGATCTTAAAGTTTTTGACAAGCAAATTTGAAAATGTAAATCGTAAAGCAACTTAGGAAATAATTGCCATGAGTTAAGTTTTTGCAAATTCTATGTAGCTTTTAATCTGTATTTTTATCTATTGATATTCCAGTGTTAATCTGATATGATTAAAAACTAATTTGCCTATCTGAGTAACCCTATCACCTCATCTATATGGAAGGTAACAGAAAAGGTAGAGGCTCTGTTTTTGAATTCTAGGAGCACTAGGCAAGTTTTGGTTTAGTTGCTTCGTTTATTTGTTTTTGTAGTTCTTTCTTTGTCACCAATAATCCATTCATCTGACGTAGAAATTTCAGGGGAATGAGATAAAAGCAGTGGAAAGCTCTTTTTTTTTTTTCACTTTGTGGGGCTTAAGTGCTATCAGTTTGCCCCTTTCTCTTTCTGGGACATGAGCTATAAATTCATGAAGACATTGAAAAGTTAGAATATTGTTCCTTTTGTCTTACCTGTATTTGTTCTGGTATGTTTCACCTTATCAAGATCAGCATGTATCAAGCCTGTTGATTGCTATTTGAGTCTTGGACACTTTCTTACTAAACACCTCTGTAGGAATACTTTACAAATTAAATATCAGAGTGGTAAAGACGACTTATTGCCTTCTTCTGCATAACAGTCCATACTGTGTCACAAAGTGCCTCACAGTTTTAGATTGACCTGGTTTTGACTTTCATACAGATATAATCTGTTCGTGTTTTCAAGATGGAAAGGTAGCCATATATGGAGTGGAATTGCATATAACTGCTGATATAATGTCCTTCATCTAATTAAGTCCATTGGGCTCCCTATATTTTCCCCCTTTAAGTTGTAGATACTAGGCCAGTGTATTTACAAATGAAATTATAATTTTAGCGTCATGACTAGGTGTAATTAGGTTGAAATACTGTCATTCTGCAATCAGTGTTTTGCATTTGAGGGTTTTTTTAATTGGCTCTTTTTGTTACTATCTATACATATCGTTTTACAAGGTGATTTAAGTGTTTTTCTTAGCTGGTTTGTGGTAAATAAGATGGAACTTGCCAAAAGAGGAATTCTCTTTACCTTTTTTCTTGAAGTATTGTTATGGTAAATATATTTTCCAGCTGTCCTGTTCTTCAGTAGACCTCACACAGGAATGGCCAGTACCTCCTCGTATTGCCAACTTTGTGAAAAGTTGGGGATCTTACTGAGAGTTTCATAGCTTGTCATGGTAGCTCTCCTAAGGAGAGGGTGAGTGGATCCTGTGGCTCTGTGTGATATAGAGATGCCAAGTGCTAGGAATTCCCGGAATGTAGAGTTGTGCAGCACTGATAAAGTTTGCTTTGTTTCCTTAGTGACTTCACCCATTGAGAAAATGTGATTCCCTAGGAAGCTTTAGCAGCTCAAAGTTGATATTGAATAAAGGGAAAGGCCCCAGCATAATTCTGCTTGTTTTCACCTGCTGCCTGAAAGATTAATTTTCTTAACCTTAGTATAGAATATATAACCCTGAGTTTTGAAAGTGATTTATAGAGATCCTTCACACTTATCAGTTTGAGTAAATACGCCACAGGCTTCTGTGTTCCAGCTACATTCTTTTCATAACCTACTCGGTTTACAGTGTGGTAATTTCATTTGGGGGTAAGAAAGTTTCAAGGAAAAACACCTTCTAATTAGACTGATATAATCACTCTGCTTGCCTGCTGTGGTTTCATATGACTTCAGAAAAATAGTTGAGTGATTAATCTTTCATTTTCTCCATCATTAACTCAAGAAGGAAATGGGAGATAAAACAAAAAACAAACACCAGAACTGTACAACCAAGATGTTGTTATGCCAAATCTTTTTGGCTTTTTCATTTGGTGAGAATTGCCAACTCTGTGAAGTGTAGCAGCAAATGGTTAGCTCAGATAATCTGTAGAAATCTCGTAGCAGGTCTGAACTTTATTGAAGCCTTTGCAGAGGTTGCTGTACAACTTCTTCCCTGTTCCCCACAGTCCCCTGTGGACTGGGTGGTGGGTTTTTTTCCGTGGTTTTATTTAGAAGCAGATCTTGGATAAGCTAACTTCTAATATATAATTTCCTTGCATCCACTTTTCTGTGGGGAAGGAAGCCATCCCAGACACCTTAGGAAGGGTTTGGTTCTATTTTTGTGCCAGTTACTATCTTTAGTTGCTATGCTGATAAGTGAACTCTGTTGTAGAGTAATGCAGTTTTTGTATGATTGTGACAGGATTGCTCAAGTCTCTTGGAGAACAAAACAACAGTAGAAGCAAATTGCTCTTTTTGTACGTCTTTGTTTAATTCTTACTGGGTTTAAAATAGGCAACATAATACTAGAAGTGTAATGCTTGAATAGAAAATACACATGGCTGTTTGCAAATGTTCCTCTGGAAATTGTACTTTATTTCATTAGTAAATACTGTAAAAACAGTCCCGTGTACATCTGCGGGCAGCAACACAGCAACAGAATTTGTAGTGATCTTCACTAACCTGCTTGGAGGCTTCTGCATGTTAATAATATAAAATAAACAGCCAAGGAATGTGTATTGCTGTTGACAGTGAGCGACTGTAAACATCCTCGACTGGAAGCTGTGAAGCAGCAGATGGGGCTTTCAGTCGGATGTTTGCAGCTGCCAACTGCCACAGACGTCAAGAAATGTTTGACACCTAAAATGTAGCTGTCTGTTTAAAACTTTCATTTCATTTATCACAGGCATACGAATTAGGCCAAACTTTTCTATGCACTGCTTAATTTGTATTGTGATGTCTGTGTCTTAATATCTAGAAATCATCCAATCTCTGATAGAATGAATCAAAAATGGAACGAGGTTATCTTTTTAACTGCAAACTCAGTTCTAAGTTTTCAGAGTTGGTTGTAAGGTTACTTAAGTCTTTTTTTTTAGACTCCAGCAGAAAGTTTTCACAAGATTATTTAACATCTTTATAATCTCTGCAATGGTTCATTTAGAATTTGAAATCCTAAGCCTTGTAGGAAATAATCTCTTAAAGGACTTCTGGAAGCTAGAAATTCACCAGTAAGAGAAACCTTGGTGGGGGGTGGGGAAAAGTATTGAAAATTTATTTTTCCTGGAAGGAGGCCGAACCCTGAAAAATGATGGGGAGGTCAGGGAGATTCCATGTGTCCAGGTTCACCTCTGACATACCTGGCATCTCAGTTGTTTGAGGTTCAGTGATTTTCCCCTTCACCCTCCCTTTCAAAGAGAGAGAAAAAAAAGGAGGAAGTGCTAAAAGTTGATTCATACTTTTCATACTTTTCTAGAAGTCAGTTGAGGCAATTTCAAGATTCCAGTCCTGCCAACTAATTATATGTGTGGGTGGACCCTGTTGCTAAAATATGACCCTAAGACATGGAGAACAATTTATTTGATTGGGACAGTACTTGATGGTGACTGCTGTCATACCAGAAAAAGAGCAGTGAGGTTGTAGCACATAACTGATTTATAAGTTGATGCTGAAAGCATTGGTGTATTCCTTCTTGGGAGCACATAGGGAAGATATGTATCTGCTTGGTACATATGTTAAATATCTATGCTTTTGGTAAAGCGAGTTTTGTTGTTGTTTTTTTCTTGTTGTCAGCATCCTTTTTTCTCAAATATGTTTATATGCAAGCTTGTATAAAAGTATGAGAGGACATAATCTAAGCATGAATATTTCCCTTTACATTTCACATAAAATACAAATACCCTAAGACTTTCTAGATTTTCTGACTTATTTTGTAAAGGAGCAAATGTCCTGGTCAGAGTTCTTACCAAAAATTATTTTCATGTAGGTAGGTAAAACAGTATCTGTGATGTCAAAAACCCCATATTCTGTGTTTGAGAAACTTCCCTAATCTGTGTTTTGCAAATATCATTCAGTGAAGATTTTTGTATACTTGTCAGGTCCAAATTATATTGTATTTCAGTAATGCTTGAAGTGATGCAAATCCTTGTTAAGATTAGCACTGTGTATTATCTTGCACACTTATTGTTCATAGTATGGTATGAGGTTTTCCAAAAAGGATTTACAATCTGATTCAAGACTAGTGGCATCAAAATGAGTTTAGATGATGTGGCCAGAGGTCAAATGGGAAGAGAGAGAGGAGGAGGGCAGAGGGATGGGCATTTGTAGGTGACTCTGAGTTGCTTTCTAATTAAAATGTAGTAAGACAGAAGACATACCTTCTTAGCCAGTTATATATTTGGCTGTAAATGTCTTGAAAGACGATGGTTTAGTTGGATAGTATATGGATTTGAAATTAGGACAGATGCTGATGAAGCTGTGATTTTAGGTTGATAGTTTTTTCTCTGCAGGTGGAGCAGGTGCAATGGGCAGAGGTTTCCAAAAGCCTTTTCTTGCAGATTTAAGTGACTCTGAAAAGCGTGTAGTGGACTCAGAAAAAGAAAATTCAACAAATACAGCACTTGACTTAAAAGAACTGCAAATTTAATTCAGAGCCAAGGTAGTGGTTTAGGGTACAGCTTACATGTGTTATAGAAGTAGCTGAGTTTTTGGTATTTATGGCAGAAGAAAAGTGGGACTTACTGGCAACAGTCAGGTTACATTTGTGAATGATAGAGGTGGGTGTTACTGTTGACAAAGTAGAACCGTAATGAACAGAGTTGTGGTTTAATAAATAACAAGTGCTTAGAGGAGTCTTTTTGGGCTTAAAACTGGCTTTATTGACAACCAAGAGAACTTTCTAAGTGATCTTGTAATGAAATATATGAGACTTGGATGTACTTGAGAAATGCCATCTAGGCAGAGGATTCTTGACATAATCTCCTCATCTGGAAATCTTCGCAATAGTTTTGAAGAGGATTGAGCAATAGGAAAGGACTTGCATAGGCAGAGTATTTAATATCAAAGGCATTAAGTACCTCCTGTGAAGATTTACATATTGATAATATTTGTGCTTTGGCAGGAAATTCTTTCAATACCCATTCTATTACTCTTCTTCCTGAATTACATACCGTCTTAAAGTTCAGCGTGTTTCCTCTTGGAAAATGTAGTAGTGTGTTGGGACTGCCTTCTTCAGCCTCTAATCACACTGCATGCACATGAGGAGTTTTCTTTCTAAAAAGCAACTTCAGACAAGTGACCTACTCTTCTGCCAGCTACCTCTTAAAAACAGCTAGGGCTGAACTTCAGAAGAATTTACAGTGATTTGACCCTGGCTGGATGCCAGGCACCCATGAAAGCCACTCTATCACTCCCTTCCGCAACTGGACAGGGGAAAGAAAATAAAACAAATGGTTCATGAGTTGAAATAAGGACAGAAAAAGATCACTGACCAAAGTGAAGTTTGGGCAAGACAGATTCAACTTGGGGATATTAACTGAATTTATTACCATTCAAAATTAGAGCAGAATAATGAGAAGTAAAACAAACCTTAAAAGCAACTTTCCCCCACTCTGCCCTCCTTCCCAGGTTCTACCTTGTCCCCCACAATGGAAAAGGGAGATGGAGAATGGTGGATACGATCAGGTTGTTCCTGATGGTGCTCAGGGAGAGGAGTCTTTCCCCTGCTCAAACATGGGAGACAGTTCTCCATGAACTTCTCCAACATGAATCCTTTCCTGTGGACTAAAGTTCTTCATTAACTGCTCCAACACAGTTCACTCTTCCACAGGGTGCAGTTCTTCAGGCACAGCCTTATCCAGTGTGGATCCCCCACAGGCTCACAAGTCCTGCCAGGAAACCTGTTCCAGCATGGGTTCCTCTCTCCATGGCTCCGTGGGTCCCTGCCAGGAGCCTGCTCCAGCACAGAATTCCAGCAGGATCCCAGCATCTTTTGGGTTTCCACCTGCTCAGGTGTGGGTCTCTTCCATGGGCTGCAGGTGGATCTCTGCGCTCCCACAGAGTGCAGGGGAATCTCTACTCCAGTGCCTAGAGCACCTTCTCCCTCTCCTTCTCCACTGACCTTGGTGTTTGTATAGTGTTCCTCTCACATATTCTCACTCCTCTCTTCTTTGAGCCAAATTAGTTTTGCAGTAACTTCTTTTCCTTCTTAAATATGTTACCATGGGGCACTTCTGCCTTCTCGCACTGGGTCGGTCTTGGCTAGCAGTGGGTCCGTCTCAGAGCCGGCTGTCATTGGCTCTGCCTGACATGGGGAAAGCCTCTGGCAGATTCTCACAGAAGCCACCCCTGTAGTCTCCACTGCTACCAAAACCTGGCCATGCAAGCACAATACTAAAGTGTTAGAGCAGTGGCCCTTTTTTCTGTCTGAAATAGCAGCTGGCTGCTATTAGTTAATGTTAAATTAACTAATATTAGTTAATAAAATTAGTTACTTAAATATTAGTTAATGTTTAAATTTAATTTAAACCTTAAATGTTGTCTTACCTGGTTGTTGAGGTCACTGTCTCCCTAGGGAGCAGGGTGTTGTTTTCAGGCCCTGGCTTTCAGTTTTGGGTAGGTTAAGTCAAGCCCTCTTCACCCAACTGCTGAATTAATGATGTATTCTTAAAAAGCTTCTTCACTCCCCAGCTCAGTTGGAAAGGGAAGAGCAAGTCTTGTCTGAGGGGTCTTAGTTTTGACTCTGCAGAAGTTGTGTCTGCCAACCAGGAAGGAGGAAAGTAAAAGAGAAAAGTCAACCATCGCTATTTATATCTGCATGCTGTTTTATGGAAATCATCTTTAAAATGACAGGGCAACTGTTGGAAACAGCACAATCCATCTGCCTACAAATGCACTTGTATATGAAGAAAATACAGTTGATGATGCAAATGGAAAGCTTTCGGTCCTGAGCGGCTGTTCCTACTCAAGCTGCACCCAAAACTGTGTATTATTCAGATACATGCTTTAACTCTTTGCTTGAAAAGTGAGAGTTTAATCGCCATGTTTCTTGAGAAGTTCTCATTGTTAATTATATGTGAAACACCCATTAAACAATGTGCTTGTGTGTTTAGAAGCAGAATAAAAGAAGATGAACTAATCCTGTATCATTAAAAAAACTGAATTAGAAAGGATGATTTTTCTGAGTTGAAGTGAATTGAGTTGAATTTGGCATATAACTTTTTTGCCTTTAAGCAATAATTTATAGACCAAGATGCATGAACTCTATTTTTTTTTCTATTAACATATACAGGCTGTTTTGTTTTTTTTCCTAAAGCTTCAAATAGTTATTATGAAACAAATAAATGAACAAAGGATATGGGAAGGAAGCCACGTGCCATGCAGTGACATAGCGTTTTTCCAGATGATAGCTTGAGGCATCTTTTTAGCTGTGGATGTCAACGTAGCTGCTTTTATTTAACAATACGTCTCTTAATTTAATATGGATAGCCAGCATTTTCCTCCAATTGAGGCTTCCTGTTATTGGCACTTGGATTTTTCCTGTGAATAAATTGGAAATACTTTCTGTAACTTTGTCTTGTGTTCCTGAAGTATTTTTTCTTTCCCCCTTCCTTGTATGTCCTTTGATTAAATACATACCTCGTTTCATAGTGCAGAGTGTAGAAAACTAATTCAAGAACTTCTGCCTGTAGGAGGGCAGGACTACCAGTGGAAGAGTGGGATATTGCTCAGAGCTTTTTTTTTTTTTTTGCAATCTCCTTTGGGCATCCAGGTGTATTTCAGTCAGCAGTAGGTCTTTCAGCATTACCTGGAGGAGCTCTGAGCCATTCTGTCTTCTTCATTGCACTCCTTTTGTAACTCTTCTTGTGTAAGGACAGAGGACTTGCTTTTAGCTCTCCAGGATGCTGTGCAGAGATCTCTTGTCTCTTTGCATTCACCATATCACTCATCTCTTTGCCTTTCCTTGGCTCACCTATATTCATTAGATGCAACTTAAACTGCTTGCTTTTGTCTTCATTACAGCCTATACATAAAATAATTCCTAACTCCCGTTGTTCTGTAGTGCTATTATTCTCCATTATGGATCTGAACTTTCTCAATCCTTTTCAAACCTTTTTCCTTGGTCTCAGAAATAAAAGGTTAATCAGTCAACAACCTTTTTAACTACTTTATTGTAGTGAAAGCTTTGGGAAGAGTTTGTGCACTCCACTGAAGGCCATAGACTGTTAAGAGATGTTCTTACAGTAATGTTTATAGTACTCTTTTTCCTCTTGCCCTCCTCACCTTCTGTATACTTAGAAAATAGGATTAGTATTTTCATACTGCAGTGTTAACTTTGCAGAGTTGATAGCTGCATTTCTGATGTGTGCTGCTATTTCTGGGGAAGCTGTCTGCTTTGTTCTGTGCAGAACAACGAAAACATTTTACTTCCTCTGGAAAGATTTTCACCATTCTGCATAACAACTTGTATATCCTTAATGTTCCTTTATATAGATCTTCATATATGTATGCTTGAAACTAACTGTTTTAAGAAGTTCCACTATAATAGGCTAGTATACTCTGCCTTGTATTTTATTTGTGTGTGTGTGTACATACATGTGTACACACCCCACCCCCCAACCTCCCTCCACACTTATGGAAGGTAAAGAAGGAGAAGAAAGAGGCAAAGGAATCTGTGCAAATGGCTTGTGTTTTTTTCCACCCATTGCCTAGATGTGCATGCTGTGCAGAGTAAACCAGCGTTGTGTTATAGAATTTCTTGATATGATTAGTTGCTAGCATTCTGCCTGTAGTTGATGACATTATTCAATGGCATATGCGCTCATCTGAAGCTCCTGCTCAGAAATTAGTGGTTTAAAAAAATAAAGGAGCTGAATACTTGGTCTACCTGTATTAGGTGCAAATGCTGCTGTTCCTTTAGAGCAAGGATCTTACTAGTGTGTCAGCAGTTTATTTATGGGGGCTAGAATGAGCTGTGAAGTTCCTCTGCTTTGATGGTTGAAAGCTCTATAACCTTAAAGCCTTTCTAGACATCTGATGTCATTCTGGGATTCATAGCAGTGATTAATTCTCTAACTATAAATGTTCCTCATCAACATCCTGAAATGTTTTCAAAACATACAGAGGGGTTTTTGACAGCTTAAACTAAACAGTGATGAAATGACAGGAGGCCTATGTGAGACAACTTGCTATCTCCTTGAAATTGTACCTGCTGTGAGGACTTCTGGTCTGAGTAGTGATGTCCCTTAAGACACTCCAGCCAATAATTGGAACTTCTAGGCAATGCATGGAAAACAGTGAAAGCAAGGAAGCTAGCTTAGGTCGTAGATTTACAGGGCAAGGGCAAGACCCTGTTAGGGGCAGAGGGAAAAGCATATAAAGCAACACTCACATGGTTCTGCAGAGTTGGCACAATGTCCTGTCTACTAAACCTTCTCCAGCTTTTCTTAGAGAAATTTGTATGTACATAAACATCTTCCCAAATACTTGAAAGGTACAGGTCAGACCCGTTTGAAATGGCTGTATATATTCTGCAGAGCTTGTTAGATGAGGCCTGGGGCTATGACCCTGCAGATGTACAGTTCTGAGTAAAGGTGGCAGCCATTTGACAGGTCAATAATACAGGTATCTGTGAATCAGTGAAGTAACTCAGAAATGCTTATTTTATGAATACATAAGTTTCTTCACAAAGAAACTAATAGGAATTATTAACAGTCTAAAAATAGATACAGTCATATAGGTGGAAAACCACTAGAAATGTAATTTCTCTGTCCCACAGTGGGTTAGTGTGGTTATCATTATCCTTGCATACTCCGTGGGGATCCTAGTTGTTCATGAAAGTTGGTAGGAAATACCTACGGTAAGCATTCATATTGCTGAACTTACTACAGCTGTGCTGTAGTTAAATATGTCTGAGCTTATGTTCTAGCTTACATTAATGAATAAGGAGAGGCCCTTTTACATGACAATTTTACATGTTTTATTTTAGATAGGCATTTAGGAATGGGATGACTTGTCCCCAGTTGCCCTTGTTTTTCTCTTTTAGCTTCAAAGTCAGTCTAGGATACCTACCTCAGGTGTGCATATCTTTGCTCATAGAAGTCCATTTGCAGTCAGATGAATTCAATATTCCTTCACCAAAGGAAGACATTCAATAGGTAGAAAGCTTTTTGAACAACATAAGGGGAAAGATGAAATATGAACTTAAAAACTTTTGAGTGGCTTACAAAATTATTAGTAGTTGTGGAAGAATCCATAATCAAGGGAGATGGCAAAGATAAAATGTCTGAGAGTAGAGGTGGAAACAGCACTTCAAAATATTCTTTCTTTCTTCCTCCCACAAGAAATCCCTAAATAGATGTCTGTCAGCTTTTATTCCATGAATATAAATTAGCAGATAATGAAGCAATGTATAAAATTAGTAAGAAAATGACATGGATGGAGGGAGGACAGCTGGACAGTCAGAGAAAGAAAGAAAGATTTTTATTAGAAACAAATGGATTTTAATGTTGGTTCTCATGATCAGGTAGAAGTCAAAATTATATATTAGTGCTTAAAGACAATACTTTATAGATTTGTCAGGCATGTGATTAGAAAGCTGGGCCATAGTCAGATACAAATGTTGATGGCATTCTTTCAACTTCAGTGAGCCAGGAGGATGTTTAACATCCAAGCTATTAAAATAGGACGTAGCTTAGAAGACACTAATAACTTGTATCAAGGAATTGGATAGGAGTAATATTAAAAATTCTATTGGTTGCTAATCTAAAATTCAGATTACAAATGGAAACTAAATTGTGCCAGGTGTTAACTGGGTGAGTAGAGTTTACAACTGCCTGTAGACTGTCATTTTGACATGGTTTTGGACAGAAATACTGAAACAAGGCTTGGACCAAGTAGGTAAGTTGAGTAGATCCTACCAGGAAATGGAACTCACTTGTTATGCTGGCTTTTTATTTTATTTCATGTTATGTCGGGCAGATTGACAGCCTCATGAAAACATGAGCCTTTATGATATATTCCATGACGTTAGATTTGGCAACCCAAACATCCTGACAGAAAAAAATGAATTAGTAAAAGGTCTAGGTATGATGTATCTAAGGGATTATAATTTGGTGAACAGATTTAAAATTATCAATGAAGAATAGTCACTGAGCGTTATGATTCCCTGGGATGGAGAGTGGTAGGCTTTGATTCTTTATTTTCTCTTGGTTTGTTTTTTTCTCTAGAGAAATCCTCAGGGATTCCTGTGAGCTTGCAAGTGAATTAAATACTGGAAAGGTACAATGAAGATGGGAACACATTATATGGTACTGTACTTGTGTCTCTCAGGAAGCAAGGTGGTACTGTTCACCTTGAATGCAACAACACATTTAGAAACCAGAAGTGTAGGGTATGTTTACACATCCTCCAGGCTGAATTTATAAGAGCAGGGAGTTAGAAAAGTGACAGAATGTAAGCCTAAGTGGTACTTAGTACTTCTTTTGAGGCAGTACGTTCTTTGAGGATAGTTGGACCCTGGCTATGACTTAGTACATAGCTTCTGTTTTGGAAAAGGGGAGGCAAAGTTGCTGTCTACTGCAAGGCACTGGGTAGTGTCAGGAGGTGGGGGCATAGAGGGAGGCATGAAGAATGAATGTCTGGCTCAGCGAATCAAAAAACAGAGAAAAAGCAAGCTAGTAAAGTTGAAAATGTGGAATGGGCAAACATGGGAGAAACAGTACTAAAAGCTTGAAAACAAGCACTGCAGATGTTTTTGAAATACTTAAATATTTTCAGTCCATTTTTTGTGTCGAGCAGTAGAGCATGACTGTCAGGCAAAATATGTCACCAGTGTACCTCTGATGCATCTGATCAAAAGCATTCCTGCATGCCTCACTGACAGGGTGGAAGCGGAGCACTGACTGGCCCTGTGGGGAGTGAGGGTGGGGACAACAGTGTGGGAGGGATCAGCCTTTAACTTATGGTGTCCTAAAATGCTGCACATTTGTGTTTGAGAGAGACTGGATGCTTGATGTCTTCTGAAAATCAAGCCTTTGGAAGATTCATCTCCATGCAGTCAACAAGGAATGCTGATTTTTTTTTTTTTTTCATGAAACATAGTTACGCTGTTTGGACCACTAAAGAGGATCGTCAGTGTCATCTTACAGCTTGTGTTGGATGGTATTTTTGAGAGGGATGGAACTTGACTATATAAAAACAAAATGTTAAAAGCGTCCTTTGAGACTTCACAGAGTTGACTGGTCTCAGACCTGAAGTACCTGCACTGTGGATTACTCTTAACACTTAGTGTGCACTATTGCTATGAGCTGAGGTTAACAGATCAGATTCCTAAGTTAGTCAGTCTCTGATTCATCTTTTAAATGTTGTTCCAGGTCTTCAAAGTAAGCCAAATTATCTACAGCAACAAAAAGTTCTACTTCTCTGACCATACTGAAAAAGTAAATAAGTCCAGCAAAATCTAAATGCAGTTTGGCAAGACAGGATAATGCTGGAAACACTTGCCAAAAGTGACTTGGCAAAAGCTCTTCTGTTTTCAGTAGATTTGGAATAAAATCTGACAAGATCTCAGCACTCTCTCCATGGGAACTATGTGACTGTCTTAAATATTCTTACTATTGGGCGGATTGTGTGTGAGGAGTACAGCTACAGAATCACTGGATGCCTTTTTTGCACAGTATCCCTTATCTCTAAGCTGTGAGAACTGTGTTATAGCTACATTAGCAGAATCATTCTGATGCTTGTTAAATAAATGGGAAAGTGTACCTGTAAACATGAAGGGGTGATACTTTCTCCAGTGTTTAAAACTTAGTAGTTGTTCTGTCTGTCTGGCCTTAATGAAGGTCTGATTTCTGTTGGCAAAACACAGTCAGGAGAATTTCTGGATTAACAGCCAGGAGATTAATATCTTCCCTTGGAAATAAATCCCAGAAGATGGAAGAACCAAAAAATAATGGAAAGAAGTCTACACCAATACACTCCAGTGTATTTTTTTTTTTCAAATTTCTAGTGGTGCTGGTAGAAGCACAAACACAGATTAGATGCTACTGTTTCAGTTTAGGCTGTTTGCTGACACTGGGGAATAAATGGTTTGGGACATTAGTTAAACTTACCAGACATATGTGACAATATGGAAAATAATATTTTTACACTTTGTGCAAACAGTAAGCAGGTAAAGAAAGAGAAAAAGATTTTGGGAAACACTAGCCATGGGGGCAGGGGATAAATAAATGGCAGTCTGAAGAGAGCAAGAAAACTGCCATAGAATTTGAAAGTTATCACAGGTCTTGTTTCCTTTTCTATTTATTTTGGAGTTTTGAATTTCTGACCTGACTGAGCTTAATATGCAAGCTATAGGAAGATGCTGGTGTGGCCACTGATGATGCCTAAGATGGATGTTCAAAAGAATTTAAATGCCAAAAATTAGACAGGATCTCCCTCTGGAGGTCTTTAAAGGCATCTCTGTCCATGCAGGGAATTTTGTACTCATTTTAGGAAGACTTCATAATTTAGTTCCTAAACCTTGGAATTACCCTGGATCAGGTGGTTGCTTCTACCTCACCCTGGATGTTTAGTGGAAGCACAATATATGACAGAACCAGACTGGTCACTGACTGAACAGGAGGACTGACCTGTTCTGTATGAGTGGGTTTTATACACCTTAAGAAAAAGTTGGTTTAGGGCAGTTCACGCAGACAGGTTATATGAAGGTTTTGGCAAAAAGGTTCTAGTCTGATCTTCTGGCAAGGGCCTAAGGGATCTAGGCAAGAAATTAAATTTGGCAGCTTCTTTAAAACATGGTACCCTAAAGAAGTGACTGCAAAGGCCAGATCTCTTGCATAGCCCCAAAACCACAATAAAAAACAGCCTGAGTATTCAACAAGTGATAGCTATATTCTTATCAATTGTCAAAAGAATAAAGGATGCATTCTGTTCATGATTGATGAAGAACAGTTAAGTTTTATACTTTGACACCAAGTTTCTGTGCTCTCTGTCTTCATAGCTGGTGAAAATGTCCTGGGTAGGAGCCCTCTGGTCACCTGTCTGAACTAAGCACCAGCTAGGATCACCAAAGCATTGGTAAAAACTGCATTAATGCTCATGGATACAAGGTTTACAGGAGAGGCAGCTGGAATTGAGGTGAAACTGCCAGGACATTTAAACTGACAGCAGTTACCTATGTCTAGGTAGCTGAATTAGACCCCAAATGTCTGCTGTAGAGTAAGCTGTAGACTGTTTGAGGGACTGCATGCTTATTGTGTCTTATTGAGAGTTGAATCCCTTATCCTAAGTGCCTTACTCTTCTCGAATCTGTATATAGACAGGCATACTTGTTGTGATAAAACCTGTGTAAGAAGTTCTCCGAAGAATCAGAATTTTGCCTGAGAATAGCAGAATGGTGTATTTTTTTAAAGATCCATGCAGTGTTACATTGTGGTGAAGTGTTGACAGTGTTCAGAGATAATCTGGCATTTCATTCCCAGAGTAAGTCTCTTTTCCCTTGAATAGGTCTTTCAGGATTTAGTACGGCTTTTATTCTTTTTGAAACTATATTGTCCCTCCTGTCTTTTGCCTAATCCACGTGGATGTTTTTTTCTAGCTCTGTGCAGAACATGTGGGAGCTTTGTAAAGTTGCTAACACTGGGTTTGTTCTCTACCATCTGACAGCCTAAAGACAGGAAGCTAAAGGGTTTCAATTTCAAGATGGATCAAGTGGAGCATATTGGAAACCTGTAAACAAGAAGTCTGATCTCCCCTCTTTTTTCCCTTAAGTCTGCACCATAGCAACTATCTACACAGAAGGATTTTGTGTCTTGTATGAGGAAATCTGTAAAGAAACCCTGTTGTTCTTTTGTTCATTTCTGTCACAAAGATATTTTATACAAATATATCTGGTGCTGTCCTGGAAAGTTGGGTGTTTCATTCCTGGGAGGAACTGACTTTAGATACCAGCTTTGTTAAAAGATCTTTTTCTTTCTGTTACCTTTCCTGCCATGTCAGTGTGCTGAGCTGAAAATCCGATTGTAAATGAGATGTGAACCCATACTGAAAAAAGCATGCAAGTTTCCTAATCTGAGCATTCTCCTCCTCATGAGGTAGATCAGCAGGTTTTTCATGTTAGTAAAATAGAATTAAAGTGGTAGCTTTAGGAAAAGGAGAACATGAGTGTTTCAGTATGGGGTTTGAATAATTAAAATTTGGAACTTGACACATTTTTGCCTCAGGCATTTTGCAGTTGCTGCTTATGAGAACAGTGTTATTTTGGAATGATTCAAATCTTCTGTCAGTATCACTGATGTAAGACTGGTTTAGCCCTTACACTGCCAAGTGGACATACAGTGAGGGCAAGAAGGTATAAGTGCTTCTCTTAAGACACAGGCAAAAAGCTGCAAGCATGAAATAAAGGTATGGAAATCATCTTCTTGCACTAGTGTTGGCTAGACCCAGGTCTAAGCCTCTCTACCACTTTTCTGTGGTTACACATGTCAGTTTTCTCTACTGCCAGCTGAATGTTTGATGTTTGTGAAGGTGCTTGCACAGCAGGGCTGAAGCTTAGATATCCCTACCTGGGTACTCTCCTTGAGACGCACAGTTAGTCTTGTGTTCACAAGTGCTTATTGTCTCCAACTCCTCTTGACTATGTAAGTGTACTCATTTACTCATAGCTAAAGCAGATTTAAAATATTTCTAGAAAGGATATTTTTGCTGTAAGTCCTTCAGACTTCTGGCACTTACTCTCTGACGTTGTGGGACACGGGTGATTAGACTTGGTGATATTGTCAGTGCCTCTCTTGCAGAGAAGTTTTCTGGACTGATGGCAGACTACACTTGCTGGGAGTATTGACTTAAAAGTAGTGTCATATGCATTCTCCTCTGTACAAGAAAACGCTCCTAACTGAATCTGTAGGGTGTCTCCTGTCTGTTTTGGATACTGGTGATGTATCTTTGTTCCTAGAGGTTTTGCATCTCCTAGGGGAACATGTACAGATAAAGCACTTTTGCCTTAGAAGTAAGTAATTTTTAACTTTTCAAAGATGTTTCTGTGGTTGCAGCAAATCTGTTATGTTGTGTGCACTATATGAGTAGAAACAGGATGTGCTAAAATTGCATCATGAACTAAAATCAGAATTGTGACATACATCATATATTGAGAAATAGTTTTCACTGAATTTCTTGAACTATCTTACAGAATGACTTACAGAATACAGTTTTTTACTGAAAAGAATATCCGAAGATATAAATCCTCTAGTTTTCATTATAAGCAATAAATCATCACCTTGATTAGATTGCCTTTTGGCTTATGTTGCTAATACTCTTGAATTTGCTGGAATGGATTTGTGGAAGCAGTTTTCTCCTCTTAGGAGAGAAATATCAGCTGGTGGGACAAACATTTATTTGAGCTGACCAAAAAAGTAACTAATGTGTCTTGAATGCAGTAATGTTTGGAGGCTAGTATATATTACAGGTTTTTATTGCAATTTATATCTGGTCTTATTTTAAGCCTCCAGACTTTGACCAAGGAGTGGAATATTTGCATTTTAGAAAATGAGGTGTGTTCTTTCAGATCTTCTCAGAGAAATTACTGTTTTTGCAATAAATTCTAATGCAGAAGATTTGTATCTACTTTCTACCTTTCCAAAGAATTTGAAGACATGTGATGTGAAATTGCACATCATTTAGTCTTCACTTCCACATTTATCACTTCAGAATGAAGGACTTTTTTGTTTATAAAATTAAAATATGAACCCAACTTAACTTCCAATTTCTTCTTTGTTTCCCATTTTAGCATGTCTTAGCACTGCTCTTGTGTTGGCAGAAGGTGTCACTTTGCTATGCTCTAGGGAACAAAGTTTTCTTGCACTGGCATGAGCAGCATCAGGACAGACTTTTTGTTATGAAGGGGGTGTATATATTACTATGCTACTAAAATTTGGGTTTTGGCCTCTGCCAAAGTGTCTAATGGTGATGACAGAATAATTTCTGGTACTGTCCTGTGGTAACTTCAGTTTGTGCAGCCTGTGAGCAGGCAAAGGTTGGTTGCTGCAGCCTTGAAGAGAAAGTAGACTATGTCTAGCTAGAAACATAAGTCGAGCTAGGAGGGAACGTAGTCATCACAGCTTTTTAATCACCATCACAAGGTGTTCTCACTATTTTACATAGCCTCCTAACAAATAGCCTATGTGCAACTTGCCGTCAGCCCTCTCTCAGTTTGTGTTCAGCACAGAAGGCAAAACCAGGATGTTGCTGAACTCTGCCTAACACATCAGTTCCCTCAGTAAGACCCACAGAATTGCAGCACTGGTAAAAAATATCTCTTGAAAGGAAGTACCTGAGAAAGGGATGTGCTTACATCCCTTTCTTCTCCCTTTAATACTTGGCAGGCTTTCACTTAGCTTGGTCAGAAAGTTAATATGGGGTCTGTCTGAAATAACTAGCTGCCTGCCCTCATCTTTTGCTAGAAAGGGAACAGGCAGAACTGTATGCAGTTGCTTTATTTATTTATTTAAATTTAATTTTACCTTATTATTTTCCTATGCACCAGTTAAGATTTCCTGGTGGTTTTAAGACTTGTGAAAGAAAATGAGGCCTCTGTCCACTGCTTGGTTGGGTCTAGAAGAGGTTTCTTGCAAGTTATGTTTTCTGAAAATTAGCCTGCTCATTTTTGTGCAGAGAGCAGCTCTGGATGTGAGTAACACCATTCCATGTTAGCACGATTCACAGCCCTGAAAAAGGGAACAGGATGAGATTTAGCAGCTTCAATGTGAAAGGCATTGGGCACAGAAACTTTTTAAGATATTATTTTGTTGCCAAGCCATTTACTTACAAAAATTCTTGCGCTGGAGTTTGTCTCTGCCCTTGTCTTCTGCTGCTGACCCTCAAGTTTCTTCCTTCCTGCTTCTTGGATAGAGCCTGGATTTTCACATTTTCTCTAACTGACACTTCTTTTTCTCTTGCTTCATACCAGCTGTGCCTCTCATAGTCACCAGGTTGTAGGACTGAAGTGAGGTAGAAACTGAAAGTGAGGTAGAAACAAGAGAAAAAGGTGGTGCGTTTTTCTCTTGCGTTTGTTTGCCTTGTATTATACATTGACCATATGATGTTAAAAGTTTAATTCGTTGGCAAAGTGCATGCTGAGAGCAGCTTTTTGTTCCATTCCTGTGTTAGTAACTGTGAGATTGAAACCACTTCAATTACAAGATGGACTGGGTTTTCCAAAAGTTATAATTCTCATGAACTTTTTGAAAGTTAGACTTTATATTTATATATCCTACCCTCAGATTATAGTTTTCTGTATTTATTTGTTTAAGTACAGGGTACAGCATGTACTATTTTGATGTACTATTTTTGATGATCACTGTATTGTTCTACTTCCTTAAAATAAATAAAATAAAAATAGACTAATACTTAGCATGCTAAATAGTGAAAGGTTGATACTAATTAAATAAAGTTGTCAAAGTGCATGTATGAAGAATTACAGATGGTCCAGAACCTTTGTAAATACTTCAGGTGCTCCGCCTTTATATTTTCACAAAATGTGGGTAGTCTAAAGGTTTTCAGTGCATTTAAAAAAAAAATTGAAACATATCCCACAAGAAAAAAAGTGTTCCTTTATTTTATATTGGCACTACTTAGGCCCCTCGTGTGCACATGTGGAAGTTAGGCAAGAGGAGAGGTGGGGATGAAAATACAGAACTGCTGCTAAATTGGTACCTCTCAGTTCCTTTGTTCAGCTTAAGATTTACTTTAAGCACAGTGAAATGGATGTGGTTTTTAAGGAAGCCTTCATATGAAATAGCTTAAAAAAAAGTATCAGCATTTGACTAATGCTTAATTTACTACTTCTTCATGGGAAAAAAATATACCGCTGCTTCTCTTTTCTTTCAAAGTATTTTTGTTCCAAAGTATCTGAGTCTGTCCTATCGGTGACATTTCTGTAAACATTGTCCATGGGCTGGCTCCAGGACTCTGTTTGTTCAGAGCGTGAGCTGGGAGACTCCCTTCCAACAGAGGAAATGGGACGATGTGTTAAGCCTTTGCTGGAGATTGTTCACATCCACAGAAGCTATATCCTCTGCAGGAAAACAGAGCTTGGATCCCTGCCACAGAGTGTCCCTGATGTTAACGAGCAGGAGAAGCTGTGCCTGCTTCAGCAGCAGTCTGCTAATTCAGAGAAGGGGTTAGAGAACAAAGTGGAGTTTGATGAAATTTAAATGCGACACTTAATCCTGTTAGCAGACAGAGGGGAAAAGTTTTTTGTTCCATGGAGGGGAAGGAGAGGAGCTATTGAATTTACCTGAAATCTATGCATCAGGAAGAACCATATCAGATGGAATCTGGGTCCATGCCTTATTTCAAATACGTCATCTTTGCCAAACAGAAACCTCAGCTGAGTTTCTGTACAGCTAAACCCTGTGTGTTTTCAACCTGCAGCAACTGTTGTTTAATACAGATGAGCAACTTAATCTTCTTGGGTTGCTCACATACCACAGTGATGAGCCTCACTGAAATACTACAAAAGAAGTTTTAAATTTACTGCCTATTAAGAGAGAAGAAAGTATGTTCAGGTGAGGTTTTTTTTACAGTCTTCATGGTCAAGTATGATTTTATTGCTGGAAAAAGTCAGTTTTTTCAGTTTCAGCATTGCTGCTTCAAGTAACGCCTCTTCTTTTCTCTCAAAGTTTTCTTTGACATTGCTAATTAGCCCTAGCTGAAAATGAGTTAAATGACTTCATAAGTTGTCAGTCAGACGTTCGGTGTGACTGCAGCATGTGGTAGTGCTGAGCACCATGATTTCTGTGAAGTCCCTGGCACAGTTCTGGATCACAGTGGGTACATGAAGCCACTGATGAATGGGTGGAGCATGGGGCAAGGCAGCACTGGTGTGGAGTACGCATGGCCAGTGTGAAGAGGAGGCCTCTGAGGGAGGCTGTCGGGGTGGAAGTTGCATTTTTATTAAGACACAATGAAGAAGAAAGGACAAAGGAGCCTTAACAGAAATTGTGATGTGGATGCTGAGTCTGTCCTCGTGTGATACTGGAGGTAGAGAAGAAGGCTTACTAAGGGCAAGGAAGGTTGCAGATCTTGATAGGCCTAGACCATGACAGTAGCTGCTGTGTGATTCAACTGAGAAGGGACAGGTGGCCCTAAGAGGATATAAAGACTTCTTAGAGTATTTTTTCTGGCAGTAGTTTTCTGAATCTATTCCTGTCACAGCAAGAATTTATACCTTTTCTTCATTGGAGAGTGTAGTGTAAAAGTGAACCTGGAAGACGAGGAGCTGCTGGATGGGCTAGAAATGTAAGGATCAGTTGAAAGGACTTCAGTTTAGATTTTATGCATAAAAAATCTGCAAAACTGGGTGTTTGGCTAGGTCTGTGGAGTTGCAAGTATTAATGATGTGTTAGAGTTAGCAGGCATATTTTTCTTGAAGTGATGGAGAGATGAAGAAATATTTCATCCATTGGACACAGAGTAGAGGCACTTTTCTGGACCACATTCACAAAGGGGATAGGGTTTTTTAAAGTGCAAAGTGATCCACCCAGATTGAATGTGCAGAAGAGCTTTTAAGGATCTCCACTCCAAAAACAAATGGAATATCTTCTGATAAGGAAGGAAGGAAGTGGGTAGCAGAATAGAAGAGCTGGTTCTGGACTGTCACAGAAAAGATCAGCAACTCAAAATACACGGGGATGGAATAGTGCAAGTATCTTTGAATTTTGGCAAGAACACTGCTAAGTTAACCTGAAGAAGATCTAGGATAGAAATATGAAAGTGAAACTTAAGGCAACTACTGTGCTTAGAGATGAAATGGAAATCTGGGTATTTAAAGAAGAATTGACTCATTTAAGAGAGGTGAGATAATTAAAGGATGAAAATGCCCTAATAATGGGCATTAAACTTATTTGTAAGTCCTTGAAAAAGGGATATCATTAAAACAGATAAACCAACACAGCTATTTTAACATGGTTATAGTAACCATAAGACACTAGCAAAAGAAATGCTTCCTGCATTGCTTAATTCTTACTTGTGAATATAATAGAACTTTTAAGCCGACATCAGCAAGAAAAATTAAATGTACAAGTATTTCAAGCATAATGCCAGACATCATTCCTGCTTGTTCATGTAGAAATGACAGCATTTCGTGCTCACAATTTCCCTTTTTTTAAAAGCATCATTAAGTAGACCTTTTTCAATGAGGGGAAAAAACTGTGTCCACCATTCTCTATCTGCACGGTCATGCTGACACTGCCACGTAACTATTGAATGCCAGCCTCTGTCAAAGTCTCACAGCTTGATTGCCATTTGCCATAGTGCATTCAACAGCAGAGCTACCTGCTTGGTGGGTTTAGAGGAAATGATAGAAGCTAGCTGCACATAATTTAGGTAATGTAGAGAAGAATTCAAAACCCCCTTTGACACTCAAGAGTGAACTTTAAAGATTTTGGGAAATTAAGTTGTGCTAAATAGTAACTGATTGTAAGCTCCTTTCCATTCAAGTTTTGCTGCTGATGTGAACTTTCAGTAACTTTTATGTGCATCTTTGTAGTTTTGCTTCTGCAGAAGATGAAATACTTCTTTGTGTTCTTAAAACTTTGATTTTGAAGGAGTTACATTTCTTGGGTGAAAGGAACCAGCTGTTTTACTGTTCTGGCATAGCAGCCAATCTGGCTGTTGAGTCATGTACTCTTGATGCTGGTAACGTTCTTGAGATTTCCTGAATAGAGAGTAACTGGAATAGTGCTTATCATCTGGACATAGTGAACTCAGTCTGAGCAAGTGGCATGTGTAACACTGAGACACTTGGGTTTGGTTTTTGCATGTTTTGATTGTGCAGAAGGTGGGGGGAAAATGACTTGCAGAAGAGCTTTTGTAGAAACAAGTGTTCACGTGTAGGGAATTTGAGGGAGGGAAGTTAACAGAGAGAAACTATGAGCCTCAAGGGTTCTTATTACAATTAGAGCCAAGACTCAGGAATTAAAAATTCCAATTTAGAGAGTGCACATAAATTACCTCTTGTTTTAACCTGACAAAGACGTGCAGTTGTATGGAACAAAAAATAGTTTCCTAATGAAACTCAAAAGTGAGGTGAAATGTGCATGTAGTTTTTCTATTTAATTAAGCACTTAGTCAGGTTTGCAACAAACCTTGCCTTTCCTCTTGAGTCAGAGATTAGACTCCTCCAGGAGAAACTTCTGAGACTACAAAGCTCACCTGAATTGAAGGGAGGTTCCAAGGCTTGGTTTAGATATGAAATTAAGAGGTGCTCTACTATAAGTGGTTTGAGCATTTCCTGTGAAGTGATTTACTTAAAATTCTCTTTTTTTTTGCATTTGCTGCTGCTCAATTTATAGACTTAAAAGGTAGTTTGTACTCCATCTTCCCTTCAAAATTATCTAAGTCTTTCAAAATGCTGTCTGCCTCTCTGCTTTTTATTTTTTTCATATTAATATCCAAAGTTATTGAGCTATCTATGTTAAGAAAACATAAATGCTCAGAAAAAAAACTCTGTGTATCCATATTTCTATTGCTCTCCCAATTTTATTCAACCTGAGATACAAATCGGTGCAAAGGAAATCTAAGAGTCTGGTAGGGTTAAAACTGAAGCTAAAACCTCAGAGTTGTGCTGAAATAGCCCTATAAGGCAAGACAGATATGTCAGTAAGTTCTTTTCCTCACCATTGGCCTAAAAAGTTATTTTTTTGTTGACAGTTTTTAACTCATCAAATTTCTTTTAGTTATACCATTCTTAAAAGTTCTTTGCATTGGACTTGAGAATATACATACACAGTTGATTGCATTTAATAAGAAAATAAAAGGGATTTTTGTAAGACTGTGCAATAAGCCAGTATTAAAATGATAAACATGATTTGTTACAGTACTCTTATGCAAGAAAGTTTTCCTGATGTAAATTTCCACAGGTCAGTGTATGTTTCTTTGCTTACCTGAATATTTCTCACAAAATGGAAATCAAGATGTCACTAACTAAGTACTCCTATGCCAAGCAAAAATTTTAAGTTAGGTTTCTTAATTACTTGACAGTTCTCTTCTTGGTTTCTACAGTTTCTGGTCTTCTCTTAATACATATTTTTCCTTCAAAGTAAGACTTCTTGGTTGTGGTAGGACAAGAAGTTCAATCTATAAACTAGCAAAGCTGAAAATTCTTGCCGAGACTAAATAATATAGATTATGTTTGGCATTTGAGAGTGGTTTCTTTCATTTTTTGATTGCTTTTTAATCTGTGCACTAATGGAGTGTGAAGTAAGGCCTGCTATTTAAGTAGCCTGGGAAACCTCTTTACTTAATAGCTTTAGTAGCCAAGTTTGTAACTGAATTTGGACATGGAGCAGAAAAAATGTTTATGTCACGTGTCTTGCTGAAACTAATTTCTACCATCCAAAAATCACGGATTTATATGTTCATTTGTGCAAAGAAGTTAGATAAAGTCAGCTGTTAGAAGTTTCAAAGGAAAGTCAGGTCAGCCAGGGATGCTCCGGAAACACTTTCCTTTGCAACCCTGGTAAAAAATCAGAGATGGGGAGAAGGTGGAGGGAGCCTGTGCTGTAGCACAAGGACAGACATGGTAATGCTTGTTTTGCAGAAAAGCTTTATTTAGCTTGGCAACCTCATTGCTAAATATTCCCTGTCACTTTGCAGCATAATCTAAGGAGACTAAAGCTATTTAGGAACAGAGGGAATGTGGATTTATGGGGCCAAGACTCATGCCATTGCTACAGAATCTGATGAGCATGAGAGAAGAGGGCATTGAACCTTAATTACAGATTATTTAGTATCAAAATGGTTCTTGTCCTTAGGCAGTAGAAGTTTAGACCTATTTTACAGCTTTGTTGAGTTTTGTTCATGTCGATAATGTGCAAATGAGATCTCTTTTGTGTGATTTTTCCATTCAGGACTTACAGAAGGGCTGGATTTGTGTACCTGGACAGTTGTGGGGGTTGTTAAATAAATGCTCTTATCAGCCTGGAGTAGGGACTAGCAATTCTCTAGGATGTGCTGACATCTGGTGGCAGTTTATATATTTATTATAGTATAGGAAATGTTTTTCATTCAAAGGTGGGCCAGTTAATTCCCTGTCCAGAATATACCTGTTTATGTTTTTTGGGCTGTTCCACCTTATTTTGTGGCTTGTGTGTGGTGGCTGTTCTTGTCCCACTGTCTTGCTTCTGACTCTGAGAGGCAAAAAGTTTAAAGTTGTTAAAACTAGTCTTTCTTTTACCTAGTTTAAAAATGTATTGACTTTGTTTTCAGATTGGTTTTTCTGTGTCTTATAGCAGTTATATAGAAAAGGAAACTTTTTTTTTTCCTTTCCTTTCAAATAGTTGCAAGGCTCATGAAGAAAATTAATAGGATACATGAAGAAAATGAATGGGATAGTTTTATTTCTTTGGAGCTTAAAGGAGAGCCCTGAGATCGATCTCCAATTTTAGGTCTTCCCCACCAGAGACCCTGTGGTTCCTCTTTACATACCCAGATCTAGAAATATGTCTCTAAAGTGGAACACAGCATTTTTAAGATGGGAAAGAACAGAATTGATTGTCATAGGCTTGAAGTAATCTTAGAAACATGCTAGGCTTTTTTTGAGAAAGTTGATAGCAAATCATTGTTGCCAGGATCACAAGGTGTTCACTGAAACTGTGTCGCCTTCCAGGGGCAGGCAGGTGAGAAAGAAAACTTGGCAATTTTGAGGGAAAATTGTTCTTCATGTCGGAGAACAGCAGTAGGGAGAGGTTTATGGTTTTCATGGTTACCACATAGAGATGGAGACATAGGAAGGGGGATCCATCAGACTCTAGCTAAGCTCTAAGGATGCCTGACCCTGTCCCTGCTCTTTCCCAAGTTCAAATCTCAATTCTTACTTCAAACTGGCATGGCTATTACACTGTCTACTAGATGCTTCTTGTGCGATGGCTGATCAGTGAAGGAGGTATGTTGGTTGTATCTCCAAATGTAAAGACTACACAGTCTCCAGGATTCCACCAGACAAAGAAGAAAGCATTTTAAACAACTTGCAGTCTTCCCTGGGTCTGTTGCTTTTTAAGCTGTCTGTATTCAGAAGGGGGATTCAACCCAAGTATTTTGCCCCTCAAGTGGGTCCCTGCTGGTAGATCAGGTAAGCCTCTGTGTAGGCAGATTAGCCTTTTCTGTGTGCATTAATGGATTTTGACAAGGTTTTGCTGACAGTTTTGAATTTTTGTAAAAGGCAGTGTAAGAGGCCTTCCTATATAAATAGTGCATCATTAGTTTTGCTAGTGGCATAATATTTATAATGTTCAGTGATATTTGCCCCCATTTTAATGGTGCGCTTTATGCAGAGCAAAAAGTTTGGCTTTATTAGAGAGCCATGAGTACACAGAAGATAGTGTGATGTCAGCTCATCTGACAAGGTTGTAAGGGAGTNGCCACATGAAACAATTTGGGAGTCAAGAGCAGTAGAGAGGCAGTAGAAATACAGTGGATCGGTGCTTACAGTCATAATTTAATTGCTGTCATGTTCTTCTGTCATTTGTTTTGACTGAAGGCCCTTTAGAATAGGAATTACTGTGTTGAGTATAAATGAAGTACTTGCCAGAAGATTTTCTTAAATTGTTTGNGGCTATAACAAGTATTCTCTGAAGTAAGCAGTGAGTAATTTGTGCATGTTGGCACCCAACTTATTGTCATTACCAGAAATTAAATACCTAACTTGCTACAAAAGGAAGAGAATAAATTTTCTTTTCAGCCCTTCCCTTTTGTGCTTAGTTATAAAATGAAAGCAAATGAATGACAACTGTCTCTTCATAGTGTGGCGTTCACTGGGCAAAACACAGTCTCTTCTTTCCAGGTGATGGCAGGGCAGTGCTTTAGTTTTGGGTTGCTAGTTTGTTGTTGCAGTGCATTCTTTTAGCAGCTGCTTCTTACATGAATCTCTGTACTGCATTTTACAGTCATATTCCCCAAGTGTAGGATAGTGAAGCCAAGGGTGGGAGAGCATGTTTTAGGATCAGGTAAATAACTATGTCACTAACACCTTGCCTCTTGGAGATCTGGGGGAGAAAGCTTTTTTTGAGGTAGTTAATCCTTACTTTTGTGTAGCTTTGCTGAGACCATGATCACCTGTGTGGTTATCTGTGCAGGTAGTGCCTTCCCTTAGATCCTTCAGGGGCAGGAGTTTAGCCTGGCTTTCTGCAAGGCTTGGTGGCAAATCACCAGCTTTATTTCTTAGATACCTACAGAAGGGCATGCTTTGCAATGAAAGCTGAGGCAGGCAGGTTGTGATATCTGGGTACCTATACATACATAGGTGAGGAACTGTGCCTAGCAAGTGATAGGCATCTATTTTAGCAAGGGGATATGATATATGTAACTTCTTATCCTCCCCAACTACATCACCTTAGATGCATCTTTGACTACATAAATATTAATAAAAAGGGAAT
>VZTN01030208.1:176097-211086 GCA_013400515.1 Erpornis zantholeuca | reverse complement strand
GGATTCATATGGTCATGGGTATGGATTTTTCCTCCCATTACTTGACATCTGCATGTTTCCAGCAGTCAGTGATGAAGTCAGTACTAGGTCTGCTGACATTTGGTTTGTTCTTGGGAGCTCTGAGTGACAGGTATTGTAAACATCCTACACTCTCAGCTGTGGAAACTAAGAAAGCTGGGAGAAGGCTGTTTACTCTCCCTGCCTTGGAAATCGTCTTGAGGGAAAGGATGGAATATGGTTGATTGTATTTCTGACAACCTGTATTTCATGCTTTATGTTATGGTGTCAGTAAACAAATGATGTCATTAAAGGACAGCATCAATGTCTTTCATTCAGACCGAGGTCCTGAGTGCTTTATGATGTGCTTTAGCACATGGTACATGTTTTCTAAGATCTACTCAATTCTTGTTTTCTATCCAAAAGAGCTAGAAACAGAGGTTAGAAGGCAAAAAGTTTCCAGAGGATTTCAAATTTCAGTTTCTTTTCAAAGACATTCAGAGGTGTCAGCATTAACTCCAACTCTAAACTAACTTAATTAAGGATACAAAGGTCTTATACCTTATGTTTTTCACTTGGTGTTCCCTACCACTTGCTCCCCAGACTGTATTATACTTTGTGCTTTGTCCTGACAATCTTTCTCTTCCTCCTTGTGTTTCTTTCATTCTGTATGCTGTTAGCCAAGTAGAACTTCTCTGTTTAAATGTAAAATAAGCTGAAAAAAATAATTTTCCTTTTAAATCTAATATCCTGCTGGCATGGTCTAAATACCCTTAAAGTGAGTTTTGCAACTTTTCGTAAGCAGGGACTCTGGCAGAAAGAATATTCTTCCCTTCTTTTCTCTTTTTCCTTGTTTATGGGGAAGGGACATACCTTCTTGTCCTCTTTAGGAAATTTTTCGTAATATAGTTGAATTCAAAGATCACTGTCTAGTTACTTTTGCAATAGCATTCTTATGTCTTCATATCCTGCTGCTTCAGCTTTTTTGAAAAGGCATTTAAATATAAAATCTTTGAAATAAGGGCTTTTGGGAGAGTTTAGTTTTCAGGGTTTGGAAAGGGGTGGGAGTGGAAAGACAGCAGGAGAATGGTAAAAGAATGTGTAAAGATTTGAAGTAATACTTACACAAAATGGACAAAAAAGAATTCAAACTTATAAGCAGAACTTTTAAAAAGTTAGTTATTTGAAGTATAATTGTCTTTCAAGCTCTGGCTTGCCTTCCTATTGGAAGAAACAGTAAGAGGGAAAGCCAGAATCACGCTGGACTAAGTTGATGAGTAAAAAGAAGGCTCATGTTTTGTCTAGTAATTTCCAAGAACAGCAGAGTTAACCCCCCCAAAATGATCATTTTAAGGAGATGTGAGCTGTTCAGACTAGTCGGACGATAGGGGGTAGCATTTCCTAATACACATGGTTCCCTTGGCAGAGAGAGATTTCCCAGGGTGCTGGAGCACAGCACTGCATGACAATACTGATTGTAGACTATGCTGTCCGGGAAAGACAATCTCCTGAAGGAGATAACCTCCCAAATTTCTGAGATGTTGGTTATTATATTATTTTTATTTAGATGTGCTTTGGGTTTGGAGTAATTATTTTGTGTCAATTGAAATAACTTCTCTATATTTAATATTACTTATCTGTGCTTTTAATAGTGAAATTCCATCTTCAGTTTCATCAGTACATGACTCCAATAGCCCCAGCTTTGTCATACATTCTTCCTGGCCCACGCTTTCCTGGCCTTGTACTGACATGATTTGTTTAAACTGCAAACTAATTCAGTGGCTTGATCCCACTGAAAATTAAATAAGCAAAACAGCTTTTATGTGGATCAGCTGCTTACTCCACCACAGTGCTGTGGCCTGAAACACTACTGAAAGTCCTAATTCCTTCTTTCCTGAAGAAGAAAAACAGAGTTTATTTAAAATAGATTATATAGTCCCAAACCAATAAAATAGTGAAATTACAGGATTTTGAATCTTTTGTTTGGTATTAAGTTATTCTGTTGGTGCTGTCTGAACACAATTGCAAGCATGGTGCTAAAATAAATTCAGATAAAATTGTTTTAATTATGCTTCCATAACCATTTATGCTTCTCTTTAAAAGATTTGTTGGTAAAGTCTAACTAAATTGTGTTGCTAAAAGGGAAAAACTGGCAATTTTGCTATCTCCAGACCTTTAATTGTAAAGGTATCCTCTGATGCACTTGCACCATACTGAGCACTGTATAAATTGCATAATTTCTAGATCACAGAGGTTTTTTCCCCCCAGGTATTGCTGGCCAAGCCAAAAGCAAATATTATGTTATTTTCTGTTGTTAATCTCAGGCTTCAAAGAGCTGAAGATTCTTTCCAGTGTGTCAATTAAATACAGAGTTTTTCCATTGTGGAAAAAATATGGAACTGGGCTGTTTCAAAAGCCTGTTGCCAGTAATGAGCTTTGGATGGTGTCCAAGGAGACGTAATCTGGATAGCTACCACTGCAAGTCAGCTCTGGGAAAGTGCTGATTGTAGGCATGGCCTTTTTTCTTGAGGGGTGGTTCTGCCAAGATGTTAAAATGACTTGTTCCAATTGATTCTTGGCATCATCCTGGACAATATTATTCTTGTATGTTAAGCTCAACGTGCTGCATTGATTGTGTTTCTGGGGTTTTTTTTGTTATGAGGAAGAGGACTCTTCTTGTTATCATGTTTCCTTATTTCTAAACTTTGTTTTATTTTGTTTTGTTTGAGTTTTTTAAGATATGCTTTTGATTATGTGGTCCTTAAAGGTAATTGTCAAACACCCATTACATTTGGTAATATAGGGAGCAACTGTGGGAAGGAAGAAAGAATATGTCAGAGTATTCAGGCAGAGCTGTTGCTTGTACTGAGACTGCAACCTGAACTCGAAAGTGAAATATTAGAAAAATATGGTATTAAAAGTTTCAAAGAACTGCTGGTGAGGAAAATGAGAGGCAAAAGGGGACAAGAGGTCATTGACTTGTCCTCCAAAGGGTGAAAATTAATATAATGTTGATTTTAAGTGTAAACACTTCCTTGATGATGCAGTGAAAGAAAGCAGCAATTTCCTTTAATGTTTATACAAAAGTCATGTTCTGTTTTATGCAGTAAATCTCACTGTCACTGATTCTAATTTAGTACAGGAGAATTTAAAAGTCTATTACAAGCTATTCTGTTTTGAAGACCAATACTGAAATTGAAAAAGAAAAGAGAGTTTGGTTTGAATGAAGAAGAAGAAAAACACATTATGTGGACTTTAATCGTAATTGCCCTGAAATGAGAGATGGAGTTCTAGATCTGAGTTTTCTCTGTGCTGTGATTGAGATAACAACATGTAAAAGCAACTGTCCTGCAAAATGCAAACAGGTGTGGAACATCTGCAGTACCAATATTCATTCATATGCAAAGAAATGGTTTTACAGCTTAAAAATACATTAAGATCTGATCAAACACTTTGATTCAGGTTTTATTCAAAATTAGATTCTGTTTTTAAAAAATCTTTATATATAAACTGATTCTCATAAAATTAATCTGTTTAATTAAACAGAACTCAAAAGCTGAAGTTTCTGTTACTCTTGTGAAGATTTTGGTTCTTGTCAGCTCTGGGCTCTGTCCAAGACCTACTTAGCTACAGTTAAGCTTTTGTTTCCTTGTTTTTGACCTTTGGTTTTAAGGATGTTAGCATGAATTAAATGGAAATATGCTTTTCTAGCAAACACTTAATAGAATAAGCAAGCTTCAACTGAGCAGTGCAATCTATAACTACAAAGCTGAGGACTAGCTTATTTTAAATAGTGTAATATGATAGCTAAATTACACCTTATTTAACTCTTCAAAAAGGAGAAAAGAGTGAGGCTGTGTTGCATAAGCCTTATGTTTGCAATGCTGACTCTGCAAGAAGATGCAGTCTTGTTCCTGCTTAAGTTAATAGGGATTTTTTTGTTTGCTGCCTTGGTGCTGTGATTAAACTGTTAAAATAATACTGCAGAGAGCTGGGCTCTAATCCTGGTTTTGGACAGACTCTCTGCTTTCTCCATTGTGAAAAAGATGAGAGTTCCTCTGTAAAGGCAGAACCCCATGTTGTTAATCAATCTCATTGCAATAAAGCTTGCTTTCTAAAATGACGCCATCACAGGCTGGTTTGTCTCATTGTGTTCCAGCCTTTCCCTGTGACTTGGATTGCACTGCCTGCTTGTATTGCGGGGGGAGCAGAAAGGATGTTACAGACCTAATGCAGGGTTATTGTAAAGGCTGCTGAGAGCTCCTGCTTGTGCTTCTGTTGTGATGCTGTCCGCCTGTGGATGACAGGAGAGCATACAGAACTTCTGGTGGTTTTAAGTGTGTGCTTGTAGGGCAGCCACAGTTTGTACAGGTGTACCTGGCCTGCTGAGGAATTGAGATCTGCCCAGTTATGGCACTGTGGAAATTGTCTCCAAGGCATCCTCACCCCGCTTTGAGACCCTGGGTATATTTTTAGTTATGGGAGCGTCCAGCTGACCTTGTTTCATTAGTCAGTTTACGAGACTGAGTATTGTCATCAACCAAGGATATCTGGGCTTTCCATCATTTGAAGGCTGCATTTCTCCAGTTGCTTTTGTATAGCCTAGAGCATCTGCTGGCTCAAGTGTTTTGAAAAAGTGCTGCAAAAATAACTCAGCTCTGATGGGCAAAGAAAAGGTTGATGTTGACAAATGAAATAATTTCAAGATCTATGAAATGCATGTTCTGGTGCTTGGCTAGAAATGGATGGCTCTGTATAGCTATGAGCTTTGTAAATAGTTGAACTTTGTGCAGCTTGCCTAACTTGCAGTGTTGTTGAAGGACATTGGGATGC
Organism: Erpornis zantholeuca; assembly: GCA_013400515.1. Taxonomy (NCBI): domain Eukaryota; kingdom Metazoa; phylum Chordata; class Aves; order Passeriformes; family Timaliidae; genus Erpornis; species Erpornis zantholeuca. Next base: position 206,256 of record VZTN01030208.1, on the reverse strand, counting down.
CATTAGATTTTGTGCTTAGTTCACAAAGTACAGATGAAATATGCACAGTGGTAAATTTTTTTCTTGTATATGACCACACTCACAGCATAGATTTAATGGAGCTGCTAATTAAGATCTTGCTGCTTGACTATGTGCAGTTTAACCTGAAGTATCTAAAAGATGTGTAGATGTGGCACTTGGAGACATGGTTTAGTAGTGGACTCGGCAGTGTCGGGTTTATGGTTGGACTTGATGATATTAAAGGCACTTTCCAACCTAAATAATTCAATGATCCTAGGACTCTAATTGATGTAAAGCTTCAATATGCTTTGTGCCTGCATGAAAGAGCAGATCAAATCTAAATTGAAATAGATCATGTTTTACTGCCTTGGGGTAATTGTGTGTAACATAAAGCTTTTAAATTAGAAGTGACAAACCCAGTAGTCACTCAGAGCAGGTATGTGTCACAGTGTATAGATCTGCAAAAGCAGGAGTGACCCAACTTGCCTGTTCTTCACTGAAGTCTCACAGCTACTCATGTTTATGGCTACAAGTCTGTCATGTTGACTCCTTGGTACCCTGGCCCTTCTGATCCCAGGAAAGGACTCTCCAGAGGGTATTTATTACCTACTTTCCCTGCTGAAAGTGAGAAGTATCAGCTGCCTTTTGTGATCAGCCCTGCTAAGTTTGCATGCTCTAAAAAGTCTTAGCAGGTAACCAGACTAAGGGGAGCTTGGTGACTCCGTACCTTGAGAGACAAGCTCTACTGCTAAGATCTATTTTCTGATACTTCCAGTGGCAAGTCTTTCTTATTCCAACAGTGTCTTTTCATCTTTGCTTAAAGGTTTTTCCTCTCCTGCAGAGGTGGGGGGTGTGTTTGCCCAATGCTCTTCAGTGAGACTTTGATGTCCTTTTGTTGGAGATTTGGTTAGAGCTATGTGAACTTGCCATGTCACATGGCTTAGTTAGGATAGGAGAGGAGCAGGACTGAAACTTGGAGAACAAAAGTAGTTGGATTGAAAATACCTGATAAGATTTTTCTATGAACTGCTTGGCTTTTCCAACTGGCGGACAAAAAAAGATCAAAAATTAAGAGTATTAAAGACAAATTGATGTCTGAACTGTCAGTTCAGGAAACTCCAGAGACAAAATGGAAAGTTTTCCCCTTATGTCCCCATGGAATTTCTAAAGACAAATCTAAATGAAGAACAGCATGAATTTACATCCTTGTCTACAGGAACAGAATAATTATTTGCAGCCAGAAAAGAAACTCCAGGTTCCTGGCAGAAAAAGAAAGAAGTCCGGCTCAGAGACTTGAACTGAGTTGATTTAAAGTCTTTCAGGGGCAAGTGTAAGGTTTTTATGTGTACAATAGAACAGACTTGTGAAAATGAAGAGGTAGGAGATGAAAAATGTTGCTTAATACTTGAAAATATGTAGACATGGATTTGGTTTGATTTGAGTATTTCTGCAAGATCAAATGTAGTATGCCAAATGCACAGTTTACAATAAGCAAGATAATTACCTTTAAAGGAATATAATATATTCCCACTTCCAATTGCAGTCTGCAACTTAAAAACAAGATTTATTTTGAGTATTTTAACAAAAATGCCATTTCTATTTCATACTTTATTCTGAAATTACAGGAAAGGTAGTTGGTGCTATCATCATCTCCCAGTTGGAGCAATCTGAAAAATATATGTGGATTTTAGATGCAGAAAAGTTCACAATGATTTTTTGATTTCTGTGGGGAGTAGGTTTGGGTTTTGGTTTGTTGGTTTGGTTTTTTTATGTTTTGGTTTTGTGTTCTATGTTTTTTCTTTTTATAGTAGATCATGCTGTTCTTTTGATCTGTTTGATGTTGCTGGAGTCATTTAAAGCAGCATTAGGCTGGTTTTACTCCTTTCACTTCCCCTGTGCTTGCTCTCTCTCTCTAGTCTGTATTTGTGCCTAGGGAAGCAGGAAGAGTAAGGATTTTGCTTCTGTCCATTTGAGTGAAGATTCCTGTGCTGTGCAGAGATTTTTGGTGAGGCCTTTGCAGGCTATTGTGGATGGGTGCTAAAGCAGCGATTAGTTCTGCAGTATGTGAGAGAGATACTGTGTGCTCTGAGGCTTGTAAAGAGCAAAATTGAGCCAGGCAGCAGCAGTAGACTGGGCTCTGCTTCCTCAAAGCCTTCCTCTCGATACCCCTGCTACACTTTGAACAAACTTCTCAGGACTGTCCGGTTTCATTTCTCTTCAGATTAACCAGAAAGATGGAAAAATGCATTTGGCTGTCCCCAGTAGGGATAGTTCACATGGCTTAGCAATCTAAGGTGTATTTTTAATGTCTGTTCTTCTAAACAGAATCTGAAAGAGCAGGGAAGAAGGCTTCACTTTTTCAAGCAGGAACATTGGCTTTTTTGTTGCCTGGCTCTGGGGACTTGCCTATTCATGGTCTTATTCTGAACAGCTCTCCACGATGTTCCTGTGAATAGAATGGGGGCTTTGAAAAATATTTTTATATTTGTATCATCCATTGTATTTGAAATGCACTCTGTTTTAATACTAACAGACTTTAGGCAGAGACAAGTTCTTGACAGTTTGTTGAAAACAAAGTCCTTTTGTGGAAATATTTTCTACTTTGAAAGAATTTTTGAGAAATGTGCTTGGATCCAGACTGGTTTGTGTGTGGACAGAGAGGGCAGACCTGCAGCACAGGCACTGGGACTCAAATGGGATGTGGGAGATTGAAATGCATGTTTCTTACTTGATTCAAAAATGAAAGCAAGTCTTAAAATCAAATACAGTTCTTGTTCCCAGTGAAGTCCTTGACATTTAGCTTGCTTGAGAGTATATTTTTTCATATTAAGTCATGCTAATTCCTCATTTCCTTAAATATAGAAAGATCCAGTCAGTTACATTTGTGATACAATTTTTATGTGGGAAAGAAAGGCTGAGGAAGGAGTCAGTCATGGGCTAGTTGTGCACAAAGTAGAGATGCATTTTTCACAAGGCCAAAAGGTACAACTTGATCCTCGCTGATGCTGACAGACCTGTGGAAATCAGCATTCAGCAGACTGGACTATACCCTTCTGATACTGTGCCTTTAAACTGTGTCCTCCTCCAGAGTAGTATTTTGGAGGTGGCTCTGCAGCAACTGTAAAGTTTGTCCAGTGCTGTGGTGCAGGACAGGGTCTGTCCATGTCCCTGCTGGTCCCCAAGGTGGCTGATGCGAAGGGACCAGAGGCAGGACCATGAGAACAGAGTAGAAAATAAGTTCAACAGCATGGATCTATGTTTGGGGATTTTTTTTTTTGTCCCTGGAGGCTTCAGGACTGACAGAGGCAGAGGCTGCCTCTGCTGCCTCTGGAATATTAAAAAATAATGAAAACAGTCTACAGTGCTGTTACTGCTTTGGTAGGATGCAGATTTGCTATTCTCCCTCATCACTGTTCTCTATCCAGCTGAAAAGCACCTTTTTCTGTGGAATTGAAAGAAATAAAATTGTTTCCTCAGTCGTCTGTGGGACCTGTTGTGTCAAGGTATAGTCAGGTGCAGCCAGCTAGCCTCCTCTGCCATTGCCCAGCTACCACACAATCTTCATCTGCCAAGGGACTCACCTTTGTAAGGCCAAAGGATTCTCCTCTTGAGGAGAAACTGGCAATAATTGAAAGTAATGATCTAGGAATAAAGGTTGAGTTTTAATGAATGGGGACATGGCCTAGGTTAATATCTCCTGTTTTCTGTTTCAGGACAAGAAAAGTGATTTGCTTCAAGGTGAATGCTTTAGTCTGCTTTGTCTCCTTGCTTGTTTAGGATTTAGGCAACAGATAGTTAAGGCAGTCTGAATTTTTTTTTTTTTTCAGCTAGCTAATCTGTGAATTATAGCAGATTTGGCCTATTTTTGGAGAGTTTTGAGGCAGAGATGCTTACAACAGCTTGCAGAAAGGACAAGACTTGCTTTTGTAAAATCTCCTTAATGTGCCAGCATCTGTGTAACTCAGTCTTGCTGCTATTTGGTCTGTAGATTTCAGGAACTTCTTTTTGCCAGTCATCTCCCCTTTTCTGGGGCTGAGGAGAGGCAAGACCATCCAGCCTGGTGAAAGCACAAAACTTGATTGTGTTTTCAGATGAAGCTCCAGCTGCAAGCTGCACAGCTAACAGAGGCTAGCAATGGCCACACCATACATCTTGCTAGCTTTTTTCAATCAATTTTGTCACCCCACAAATACTACCTTCTTTGTCCCACTACATTCTGGAAGAATTCTTTGAGGAAAGACAACAAAGGACAAGATGATAGCATTATACCATCTGAGATAGCTTTCTAAGAATGGTATGAGATTCCAAATCATTCCCTTCATGCAGGAAAGAGAAATGTTTTATTTGAGGAAAAGTGGTGGACAGCTCTTAAGCCTGGAGCTTTCAATGACAGTTTGTTTCCTGTTTTCATCCTGCTGAAATTCAAGATAAATTTTTCTATTAAAATTTCTATATATAATTGGGCAATAAAGACAATGCTGGGTGTCTGTGGATGGCTTCACTTTTTATACTTCTTACAAGAAAAGGTCATGATTGTTCATTTATTTTAGAAGAAAGCACAGTGTGCTGGCTTGTCTGTCAGTGCCGTCAGTTTTTCATCCATCTGCTTAGGCTTTCTGCCTGCATCTAACTGAGTTGAGCAGTATGGTTGTGTTGATTTCTGCATGCAACACAGAGGGTTTCACTGGGCAGAGACTATGCTGTTTAAAGTCTAATCATCTTTATCGTTTGAATGCAGGTGGAGGGGAGGAATGCAGAAATGTGATTCTGTGTGTGTGCTTCATGTCTGCTCGCACACAACTTCTGTGGCAGCCACTGGGAAAGCACACTTGTCTCAGGTGTAGCACCCTGGTCTTAGTGTGTCTTGCAACACAAGCATGGAATTTTGGGGTTTTTTTCTGGGGAGGGGAGAGTGGTGGGGTTTTTTTGGTTTTTTTTTGGGGGGGGGGTTTGGGTTTTTTTGGGGGTTTTTTTGTTTTGTTTTTTTTTTTTTTATTTCTTTAACAGGAGTCTCCAAGCTTTTGCTCAGGATCAAACTTTTCTGGTGAGTGCTGCACTTTAGGCCTTCACACCTGAATATGGACTTACTGAGGGAGTGACCAGCTCTGCTTGAGCTGTGAGCTTGAAACACGTGTAGTAAGAGAGTGGTTACAAATCAGAAGATTTGCCTTGTGCTGTGTTAAGGCAACTGTAGGACCAATAAAATGAGCATTCACAAGTCAAGAAAATCTGGAATTGCAAAGTGCTTGCTGTATCAACCTAGACATAGCTTGACAGTAATTGCTGTAGAATATCTAAATTAAGCAATGAGGCTTTTGTGGTGGCAACTGCTAGGAAAGACTTTGCAATGTACATCAGCTCCTCCAAGACCCAAATGTGCGCTTTTACATTAAAGGGGGAGTTGTCAGCATTGAGATCCTCACAAACAAGCTACTGAGGCCCTAAATCACTTTGTTGTTGAGGAGGGAAGATAGAAGCTCTTAATTATTTGTGCTGAACTAGGGAGCTGGGAGGCTCCTTGAGTGTCTTTTAAAATACTTAAATGCTAGCTGTGCCCTGAAATGCAGAGCCTGAGATACCGCTGTCTTACCCTCTCTCAAGATGCACTTGTCCTCTGTGAATATGCTCACTAACCTTCAAGTAACTTGCCTTGCATCTGATTCTTTGTGGGAATTTTGCCTATCCCAAGTGCTGATCAGTTTAAAGGAATAGGCATAATGCCATGGTCAGCTTTAACTGGAGCACTTTTGATAACTGTCCATGTTATTCAAATACTGCTGAGCATGGGATTATTAAATAATCTGAAAGACAAATGGAGGATGAAGCCAGGAAGGGAACTGAATTTGTCTTTTATGTGTTTGCATCTATATCATAGCCAGGTACTGGTAGATACTTCATCCCTATCAGCGCAGCTAGCATTTTGGAGTTCACCACAGGAGGCAGAAAAAGGGAGAAAAGAGCTCCCCATTCCCTCCCCAAAGCAGCAGGCAGTCGCAGCTGTTCTCAAGGAGAAGGTTTCTGTCAGCAGATCTTATACAGCTATGCTTAAAAAGTTTGTGTCAGCAGCCATAAAAGCTGGCCCATCAGCATTTCTGTTTTATTCCATACACAAAATGCATATTACTGAACAATTATGCCAAAGGCAGGGAACGTTTCTTGATAGCACAACTTGGAACTAGCATCTCCCTGTGGGAGCAATCATGTCATGTGCCACAGAAGTCTGAATCAGTTTAAATGTAAATCCTTGTTGTGGGTACTTACTGTAAGGCTGCATTGGGAACCAAGTCATTTGGTGTTCATCATGGCCAGGGCAGTCTTGGCCTGATCCAAAGTTCATGGAAAGTAGTGAATTGCTTGTAATTCTAAAAAGCTTCTTCAAGCATGCTTCCCAAAAGCACATTCATTATAAAGGAAGCTAGTGATGTTTAGATTTTTGGCCTCCAAAGTCTTCAAAGAATAAATAAAACACACAGTGATTTTGGTGTGCAGTTCAGTCTCACTTGGTGTAAAGAGTAGAATGGAGAACTAGACTGAATTTTGAATAAAAATTGATTTACTGCTTTAATATATGTTTATGGCTCTATCTCAACTATCATTTAACTGTTTTGGTTGTCTCCATTAAGAAAGATGTTTTTATTCCTCTTTTGTCAAAAGTCACAGTTCAGAACAATTATTTAATTATTTCGGTGGAGAAACAGAGTTAGGTTTTAATTTCACTTTTTATTGAATGAGCCCTGCTTTTCTCTCCTGTCAATAGGCAACAACTTTCTGCACAGTCCTCTCCTTTGCTTTTGGTAAGCGCAGGTTTTATCAGAAATAAACCGAAGAAGCCCAGGCAAAATATCATGCTTAAAGTAGTTAAGGAAGTAGGAGAAAAGAAGCATAAAAATCCACAGACACTCATTGTGGATTTGATATCTATTAATATACAGGAGCTTCACTAATTAATTGCGTGAGTCTTCAAGTCTGATTTCTGATAATACAAATCTCTTTGGACATGGGGACTCTGGTGATCCAAATCAGCGTGGAAATCGCTGTGATGCTGAGATCTGTCTTGCCTACTTGTTGGTTGTTACCAGTCTGCTGCTGGGGGTACTGCTACCAACCTCTCAGCCAGCAGAGCAGATTTTATGAAGCACCCATTTCTTTTAAGCAGCATTTGATAGTATTTATGGCAGATCTGGATACCTGTGTGAGGCAACGAAAGGAATGGAAGGATTAGGTGTGCTCAGAAGTTTGCAGGCCGCTGGTACCAGGTGATAATCTCCATCCGGTGGGGGGGTGTGTGTGTCTCTGTAACAACTTAAATAACAAAACAACAAACCCCAAAACAAAACAAAAACCACAGAAAAAACCCCACCATCAACAGGAATGACCAAGTCTGTTGCAAAGTCATCTGACCACAGCTGAAAGCAGACTTAAAGGAAGACTCTGTCTATGTTAAAATTTATGTTAGCTCTAACAACACAACACCAAAGGATGAAGGTAGAATAAATGTTTTCATGGCATTGCAGTTGCTCCTTTCCTTTCTCTTTCCTTTCTTTTCCCTTTCCCTTTCTCTTTCTCTTTCTCCTTTTCTTCTGAAATCAGGAGATTCAGAAAAGAGAGAAAAGATCAAGTCATTATATATGCAGTATTTTCTGTTTTCTCTATGGACTTCTAGTATATGATATTCAGTCAAATCAAATAAATGAGTACAACAGATTTCATTGTGTTGTGTTTATGAGAGAATGACCCAATTATTAATTTGTAGCCATATATGCAAGCTCAATTTTGTTCATCTCAGAAAATGAGAACAAATACCCTGAGTGGTGGGTATTTGTGGGCACCCAAACTGTGGGTGTTTCTATATAAGCTAAAGAATAGTTCTGATACCGTGCCGTCTTGAATATCTCTCCACCACTTAGGGACTGAGTTGATAGCCATGGCCAGTGATTTGTTTTCTCAAAATCTCCTCTACAGTAGTACCTCTATGGCTCTGATGTGCAGGATACTACCTGCATTCTGTCATGTGGGTTCAGAGTCAGCACTGGCCAAGAACATTTGTAGGTACCACACAGTGTTTCCATTATGTTCCTCATCTGACTGCACACCTTCCTGCAAGTTATCTAGAAGCTAAGATATCCTCTCTCCATTGGTTCATGGTGTCCATGAAGTGGCTGAAACTAGAGGAGAGAATCTATTGAGAATTTTTAATCCTGTAATGTTTCAACAATTCAAATAACTTTAGTGACTCATGAAAAGATAAGGGACACCAACTGTTTCTCTTTGAGAAACCCCTCTAACTGCCTAGGAGAGAGGAAAGGAAGGGGATCTAGCTGATTCACTTGTCCAGGCAACCTTAGTGTCTTCAAAAACACTTTTTCCTAAGACAGAGGTTAAATTCATTTTTTTGGTTTCAGCTTCAGCCCTTGACACTAATGCAATTAATCCCAGTGAAAATATTTCTCTTCCTTTCAATCATTTCTTCCCTGTGAATATCTATATAGTTATTTAGCTCTCTCCTTTACTTATTTTCCCTTTAGGCCAAATAAATTTAGTTCTTGTTATCTTACTTTCAAATTGTATGTTTAAATAACAAAGCAGTGTTAAATATAGTTTAAATCAGACAACATAATGCATCTGAGATTTCACAATAATTTCAAAATTAGGCTTTAGAAGACAATAGTGTCCATTTCACTAAGACAAGCAATATAATGTTATTAATTAGTCCCTTGTCAGAAATTTTTGAACGTTTGAAATAATAACTGTCTTTTAAAAGTAATTTACTGTGTGTTACTGCCATATAAAAGCCTATTGTCAGACTTCACATGAATTCTCCATCCTATTTTAATACTAATTACAATGACTACTTGAGTGTTTAATTTTTAAACACTGAATTAATTTTTCTTTTGCTTGTTAAAACACTGTGAAATAGTTTGGAAAATTTTGTGACATTTGACATTGGATTTCATCATGCCTGATGGGAGGTATTGAATGTTTCTTCACATCCTGCTTTGGTAATGTTAATGCTGCTCATTCTTTAGCAAGAATGGGGCTGGGAAGAAGTCCAGGCTTATCCATCTATTCCTAAGGGAACTGGAAGATCCAGGGGATTATGGGATTCAGCGATTCTTAATTTCTAAAGCATTTGTTTGAATTGCTAGTAACTGAAAAGTTTAATATACTAAATATATTTGCAAAGCCTCTTACATACAGTTTATATATGAAACAGATGCAGGATTTGAAGGAATACTAAGTAAGTTTGCTGACAATACTGAATTGGGAGGAACTGTTGACTTGGAGACAGGGAGGCCCTGCAGGGAGACCTTGACAAATTAGAAAATGGGCAGTCAACAACTGTGTGAAGTTTTAACATCTGCTCTTGGGATGGGGCAACCTCCGGTGTGCATTTGTGCTGGGGAACAAGCTGCTGGAAAGCAGCTGGAGAGTACGGAAAGGGACCTGGGGGTCCTGGTTGATGGCAAGCTGAACACAAGTCAGCAGTGCCCTGGCAGCCAGGAGGGCCAACCCTGTCCTGGGGGGCATCAGGCACAGCATTGCCAGCTGGGCAAGGGAGGGATTGTCCTGCTCTGCTCTGCACTGGGGCAGCCTCACCTCCAGTGCCGGGGCAGTTTGGGTGCCACAATGTAAGAAAGACATTAAACTGTTGGAGAGTGTCCAAAGGAGAGCAACAAAGATGGTGAAGGGCCTTGAGGGGAAGCTGTGTGAGGAGTGACTGAGGGCACTTGGTCTGTTCAGCCTGGAGAAGACTGAGGGGAGACCTCAGTGCAGTTACAACTTCCTTGTGAGGGGAGTAGGAGAGGCAGGCACTGATCTCTTCTCTGTGGTAACAGTGACAGGACCTGAGGGAATGGCCTGAAGTTGTGTTAGAGGAGGTTTAGGTTGGATTTTAGTAAAAGATTCTTCACCCAGAGGGTGTTTGGGCACTGGCACAGGCTCCCCAGGGAAGTGGTCACAGCACCAGCCTGACAGAGTTTAAGAAGCATTTGGACAATGCTCTCAGGCACATGGTGTGACTCTTGGGGATGGTCCTTTGCAGGGCCAGGAGCTCTAATCCTTGTGGGTCTCTTCCAACTCAGGATATTCTATAATAGCTCTGTGAGATGGTATCCTGCAGTGAGTTTTTCTGTGGATATTCTCTACTGAAAACATATAGCAGTTAACAAAGGTCTAACAACTGGAATTTGACAGAATTTAGGTCTTGGCTCAGTAATACATTGCTGCCTATTTAATTTGTTCACTGTAGTTTTTACATACAATATTGCTAAGTCATTACCTGGTAGCATATATAGATCTTCTGTTAAGATCAGATTTGTAGATACTCTTGAAATTAAAAGTGGAAACGATGAGGGTTAAAGGTCTATCACTGCTTCCTCATTAAGATCTTGACTACCATTGGTTAAAACTTCTAAGTGCAGAGGCAGAGTTACTGAGATGCCTGCAACATGACTAAAAAATATTCTGAAGATGGATCTTTTGAATGGTTTGACCAATAATTTGAGCTTTGCAAAGTCATGCCTTGAGCTCCAAGCACTGGGTATTTTAAAGCAGGCTCATAATGAGTGATGGAAGTTTACCTTTTTCAGGTGGCAGTCTAAACACTTTTCCAATATACCTAGTTTAAATTTACTAAGCAAGTAAGCAATAAAATAAAGTCTACAGCAGTATATAGAACCTGGGTTGCTTGGATTTACTGACAACAGATGCATGATGAGTATTATTAAAAGGAAATTTATGCTGACTTTCTAATAACTCTCTGCTAAAATATGTATTTCAGGCAGTTCTGTCAGCTTTATTCTTTTTAATTTTGGTCTAAAGATTTTTATCTGATGCAATTGTTTCCTTTGGGGATTATAAAATGCATAAATTTCTCAAGATGAGAGAGTTTCTGTGATTCATTTTTCTTGGGCTCTTTTGGTTAAGATAAAACTCCTTATCAGTGTCTGTAGTGTTGTTTTTTACTCTGAATTCTTCTCTTAAATTTTCAGTTTGCTTTAAAACAGCTACAGCATAGAAAAAGTTTCCTTTCTGTATGAGTACCGGAGGTCTGTGTACTTATGTAGATATAGGAAGCCTTATCCTTTTCACAGGTAGAAAGAAATGGGGTTTGAATTCCCATAATTTTGTTTGTATTACAACTAAGTTCAGCCTGTGATCATGTTAAAAGAAGCTAGAAACTGAAGTCTTCTGAGAAAAGCTCCTGCCCTAAAACTAAATGTCTATTGTTTTATCTAAATTTTCAAATGCAAGTGATTTAAGCCTCATGTCTTTAAAATAAATATTAAAGCCATGTTCATGCATGACAAAGATGTGTCTTGCTTGTCCAGCACAAGCAAATGCAGCCCCTGGTCTTTCTGACTTCTTGCTTCTGGTTCAAAACTGATCAGCCTTGCGTAGATGTAACTACACTTAAGACTGCCTCTAATGTCTGGAAAGACCTTATAGAAGAAAAAATTAGAAGACTAAATTTTGCTATGTCTTGGAAATGGGTGGATGAAAGTTGATACAGATTCTAGTTTAATTTCTATGACTTTCCAGTACTAGCCTACAGAACCAACAGGAATCTCTGTCTGGGTTCAGTTCAGATCCTCAGGCACAGGTTTTTACTACATATCCTACTAGCCTCCAGCTGCTGCTCCAGAAGATTCTGTTAGATCCTGTGTTCTCTCTACCAGCCTTATGTAGGTGTTCTGGTTACAGTGGTGTCTGTTGTGGATCAAGCAGAATCAGTCTCCGGGGTCTATTGACTGTGTCTGCCTTGACTTCACACCCCCAGCTCTCAGGCAGACATGATTAGGTGTCCAGTGCTAGCCAAGATTCCCTTGTGCTGTCCTCCTGGTTCCTAGTTACTGTTCCAAAAAGACACTGATCTCACAGAAGTCTCATGTCATCTGCAAGCCCTGCCTGGACTCCGGAGCGTCTCAGAAATATTAGACACTCTTTCATCTAGAAGTTGGTGTCAAAGCATAGGGCTCTGCTCTCTTACCAAACAACCACAGCTGACCTGTTGTCCTTTTGAAGAAGAAACTCATAGAGATGAACTGGTAGCAGCCTGTTCCACCTTAAGGAAACTGCATGTAGTAAGGAATGGTATTATTTCACCTAACTTTAGAGATCAAACTCTTAGCTAGTCTACAGAAGGAGTCTAGACAACTGGCTTAGTAATATAAAAAGGGTTCTGTGATGAGGAGATGGCTGAGCCAAGTGAGATGATGGTGCTTACTTCTTCCTTGTGGCTGAAGAGCACAAGGTGCAGCTTGGGTGGCTGATCTGAACTGCAGCCGTGGAGTGTGCACCTACATGGTCTGCTAATGAAACCATGATTAGACTGCAGGGGTGCACTAAGGCACGGCCAGGCACAGGAGCAGCCCAGGAGCTCAGGTGTGCAGGGTGCTTTGTCTGTTGGTGTGTCAAAGACTGCACCACAGTAAGCGTCCGGGCACTGCTCCTGGGACAGCAGTGGGGAAGGAGGTGAAGCAGGCCCTGCTCCTGCACTTAGGAGAAGACTCTTAGCAGATAGGTAAGTAAGGCTTTAAGACATTTCCATTGAAGATAGGAAGGTAGCTAGCCAGGTCTGAATCCATGCCTGGGAAATCCACTATATGAGCAGGGCCTCAGCCCACTAAACTATCCCCATCCTCTCTCAAACACCCATTTACGAACTTGATGACTATGTAAAGCCATTTTATATGAAATTCAATGTGGACTAGTTGCTTAAATATTTACCCAGTTTCTCAGGGCAGGCCATGGCATATGCTAAGTTCCACATTGCTGCTACACTACAGTAGTATTTATGCACATTACCCTTAATAAGGTTAATTGAAACTTTTCTGGAAAGGTTGCATTAAGTCTACAATGTAGACGTAGTTCCTTTACAGGGAATTTCCTGTAGTTCTTGAGCAATCCTCAGAGGCAAATGAAGAAGCTTGAAGACATTTCCTCCTTGTAGCAGGCAGAAGTTTGCTGGGGAAAGTCCTGTGGTGCTGGCCCTAGGCTGACTAACCGAGTGTACAAGATTGTTGTGTATGAGTATGTTGCAAACTTCATAGTTGTATGGTGATCTAAAAGCTGAGTCCTTTTTTGTTCTCTTTGTCATCCTGTCATCCTACTATAGATCTATATATATACCCACACATGCATAGCCACACAGTTATATATGCAAACACACTGTAATGGGGAACGGGGGTGGCTGTTCTCATAGTTCTATTTGGAAAGCTAAAACTAGGCTTTTGATGTTAAAAATGGTGTACAGTGCCCAGAGCAGTGGTTCAGCTTTGCCTCTTCTCCCTATTTGCTGGGTAACCATAGCTACTGCACTTTCCTTAGCAAGAACAGATTTGTGAGAGATTCCTTCTTGCAGAATTACTCTTGTAATTATTTTACAAATACCATCAGGAAGCTTCTGCAATGGAAGTCCAGTTTCTTCTACTGCTTTAGCCTATTTCCTGGCATACCTGCTCAAGCCATGAGCAAAACCTGCCCCTTGTTTGCTCAGTCACGTACCTGTCACCCCTTTAAATGGTTTCAGTTGACAAGAGCAGCTGATACCACCTGTCCCTGATCTAAAGAAAATAACCAGTGGTTCTGCTTCTGCTGTGTATGTTGATGTTTAGCTGTAACTCCTAATAGATTGATTATCCTGAATTGTTTTCACCAGCTATTGGAGATGCAAGTGTTAAAAAAGTACAAGCCCCTTCATAAAAAGCATGCAAGGATTTCAGGTCTCCTGCAGACAAGGCAAGCCGGGGGGGAGAATAAATCATCACAGGCACTGTGGTACTGATGATTTGTATTCTTGTAGCACCTATTCCTTAGTTCTGAACAGACACAAAATAAAAGGTATTCCCCTGCCCCAAATGATGGATAATCTTGGCACAACAGAAGGAAAATAGCAGATGGGTATAGATGCATCAGGGAATACAGTCAGCCTGGGTCAGGACAATGCCAGCCTTAGCTTAGCAACTGTCTAACTTCAGTTGAATTTTTGAGGCTTTATGACTTTGGAACATTTCAAGCTCAAACAGAGATACAATGCAAACACTGTCATTGTGCTGTCATTAAAAAAAAAAAAAAAGGACTGAAAAGGGACTGTCTTGTAACATTTCTAATATGTAAGGAAAGGTTCAATTTTTCTTTTTTCTTTTAGTGATACCTATTTGCAGTGTGGTTCTTGTGTGAATAACTCACTGCTGTAATGGTCATGACCGACCTACAAACGAATGCACTTCCTCAAAAGTAAAAATTAGGCAACAATGATGCCTTAGTTGAGGAATCTACAGCCTTGCTACTGATGTGTACTCCCATTTCAGTGAGACAGAGCACCTCAGCTAACTAGCCATCACATGCCTTGCAGTGGGACAAATGCTTTTTAGGCTTCCTGAGCTGTGTCGATTAGGTTGTCATTGACTATGATATAAGCTGGATTCCCCTGGACATCTCATGTCTCCAGACACCTGAGCTCAGGCAGCTGAATCACAGCCCTCCTCCCTGCTGTCTCACACTGAAGATGTCTGATCAGAGCTGGCGAACATGGCATGCAATCTTCACTTGGGTAACCTCAGGTGTTGTTGTAAGAGTAGCAGCTGAAAAAATGGCTTAGTGTTGGAGGGGTACTCAGCCTAGATATATGCAGAGTTAACATCACACTGGGGACAAAGAACTCGATATGGGAGTGGAAGAAAGTTGATTTTCACTAGCTGGGCTGAGTAGGCAGAGATCCTACACAGCATGTTCTCAGTCAAATTCTTTAGGTTACCATTTACCCGAACAGCTTGTCAATGTGGTATTCTTGTTTTGAATGCCTCGTCAGGTGTGTCAAACTGAGCACTGTCTTTGTAACCAGTGACTCAGCTTTGCAGGAGATAAGTACAGCAGGAGCTACCCCTTAGGGGGCAGTGCTGTGGGCATTTCTGTAGCCCGTGCTGGTGCCAGCCTGGGCGCAAGCCTTCTGCCTTGGCAGCAGGCAGACGCACCTGCATCTGCAGAAGCAGGGGTCAGCTCTGCTGCCAGACTCTGTGCCCTCACGGCAGGGCTCTGGTACTAATGTGCACTTCATGTGTTGCAGGGGAATAGCCTTGCACAGGATGGGTGATGGTACTTCACAGACCTTTGCCTGATGGGAGCCCAAGGTAAACCTTGGGGCTAGGAAACCAAGTGATCCATCACTGAGTCATGCACCATCTGCTTGCAGCCCACCAAAGTGAAGGCACATTGCTTTCTCAGCATTACCCATCTCATCCACCCTGCCATGCTCTTTATGTTCAATCTTCACATCACTTGGTTGCATTTTGTCTTAGTTTTGAGCTAGTTTTGCAGGTGAACAGTGCTGTTGTACTGCCATACACTATGTGACTTGCAGCAGTGCCTACATGAGCTGAGATCCTGAGTGTATCACTTGAGGTAAGGGAAGTAGCTTGCCATGGCTTTGTACAGGGACATGGAACAATAATTCCTTGATTGGAACCTTTGGATGTTAGTTTAATGCAAGCAACGATTGGTTCGTTCACAAGGAGAATGGGAGTGATGCCGCTTTCATGAAAAAGCAGACATAAGAAAGGATGTAACTTTTGTTCACAGCTGAACCTGTGTGATTTTTCTAAGTTGTTGTATCTCTTAATTTTTTTATCTCTCTCCACTCTTGGATAAAATAAATGCTTTCAGTAAAAATATTCTTGGTTATTTTAATAATTCTTTGCAAATGAAGAGTTAGAAGATAAAGAAGCAGCATTACATATGTGTGAAGCCGTATTATAAGCCAAGATACCCATGGAGGACCAGAACTGTCTCTATTACCATGCACAAAAACCATGAGAGTATTAATGTCTGATTATATTTGAGGAACGTAGGAATACTTTGGAACAAAAATCACAAAGATTGATTTTAAATTTTAGGTTTTAAAGAACACTAGTTATTAAGAGATGCATTGAATTGTGTCCCTTTAGTCTTGTATAGAGTATGCAAAAATTAAATTGTTGTGGTTCCATGTAGAATGTTACGTTAAGCCTTTCTGGTGTTTTTATGCTATGTCAGAATATCAGTGCAACAAAATTTCAATTTTATAGTTATAAAGTTGGGAGTTCTACAATTTTTTCCTTCATACACCTGCTTTACAGAGCAAACCATTAATGAGATAGCCTTGTTCCAGTATACTTCAGAAAGGTTGTTTTATTGTTTGGGCTTGGTTTGTTGGTTTTGGGTGGGTTTTTTTGGGTGTTTTTTTAAAGTAAAAGACAATTTGATCCTTTAGTAGCAGCTTTGCTGGAATTTAACTTGTAGTAGCCTACTCAGAAAAACTCAATTTCAACACATACTCAGATTAACTATGAAGGATTGAAAGAGCTTACTTATCTTTAAAAAAAACCCAACACCAATGTAACTATGAAAACATGCCAGATCAGTTTTTAAAAATCAGAATTATTAGAATCACTTCAGTTGGAAAAGGCCTCTAAGATTATTGAATCCAACCATTAACCCAGCACTGCCAAGTCCACCACTAAACCGTGTCCCTCAGTGCCACATCTACACATCTTTTAAACACCTTCAGGAATGGCGACTCAGCCACTCCCTTGGCCAGCCTGTTTCAGTGCCAGAACAGAGATTCTAAAAGAAGTAGTTATGCTAAATATGAATTCTTTCCTTCCCAAGAATAAAAGTGTTTCTTTTTAACAGGAAGGATAAAAGGTTTTGTAACTTCCCCAAAAGTATGCAAATAGATTGCAGAAGAAAGACCTTAAAGCTGGTGAAGCAATGAAGGTACTCATAGATGTCATGTAAAGCAATTCTTGTAATCATCACTTGAAGCAGTAGCTGGAATGGAGTTAATTTAATTCTTAGCACTTCACATGGTGCAGTGTTTCAGATTTGTGGCTAAGGCAGTGTTGGTGACACTTCAGTGGGTCATCGATTAGTAAGTGCTTGCCCAGCCTCCTTAAGGTTTTCTTTTTCCCACTCTGTCCACCAGTGAGGAGGTGGGGGACACAGCCAGGGCAGCTGACACAAACTGGCCAAAGGGATGGTCCACACCATATAGCATCTTGCATAGTAATACAAACTGGAGTAGAGGAAGAAAAAAGGACAGGGGGTGGCTTCCTAGGTGGCCAGTGTTCAGAGATTGGCTGGGTATCAGTCTGACTATGGCAGCTCATGACAGACTAGCTTCCTTTGGTTGATTTGGGTTTTTTTCCTTTTTTCTTTACCTTTAAAACAATCTTTATCTCAGCCCACGAATTGTCTCAGTTTTGTTCTTCCTGTTTTCTCTCTCTGTCCTTCTGGAGTGGCAGAGTGAGCCAGAAGCTATGTTGGTGCTTGGCTGCTGGCCAGGGTCAGCCCACCACAGTCCTTTTTGGCACCTGATGTGAGGCTTGAGGGGTTTAAGATGACAGATTTGATCAGAGTGTGCTAGACTGAGCTTACAGCTGTTATAGATATTTAGCTGTTACTTGGCAGGCTAGTACTTGCTCTTCCTAGCTCTGATTATGGTATATTTTCTCCCTTACCTGCTCCATTACTTTCCCCCTTTCTTGCTGTACATTGAATTCCAGGGTGTGTCAATGGTTGCTTTCTGCTTTTGCTGCTTACTGTGTTGTTTGTCACTTTGTTTTGCCTTGCCTAGGAAACCTATGATAAAAGCACTGTCCTGAAGCCACTCCTGGTATTTGCCCTTGCATCACTGCCTCCCAGTCTCTGGAGAACCATGTTACAAACCAGCAGCAGTTCTTGCTCTCCTCAGCTGCTTTTTGGGGAGAGCAAAGCAAAGCACCTCTTCCCTTCTACGTGGTAGATGTTTCCAGCCTTATTGAAATGACCCCTCAAGTTTCTTTAACATCCCTACTCAACCAGATGTGGGCTGTGAACCTGATTTTGTTTTCTTGTACGGGCAACCAGATGGTAGAGGGGAGGTAACACAGAGGTCTGCCCTGAGCTAGCCTATCCCTGGGTCACAGCAGGCACATCTTGAAGCATCAGTAGCAGTGCAAGAGGTCATGCTGGAACACCTCAAAGCATGTGACCATGGATAAGCCTACAACAGAGTAGCTATACCGCTGTAGGCACTGCAGCCATGGGTAAGGCTATGCTGGAGAAGGTTTCTTCTGAAGGACTGTGACTATGGATAAGTCTATGCCACAGGTTTAACCCTAAAGAGACTGTAGCTTATAGATAAGGATCCATTTGGAGCTGGTACAACCTGCAGTCTGTGGGTAAAGCAGCTAGGTCAGTAGTGCTGGAAGCGATCTGTGTGCTTTGTTCTGCAGTTTGCCCTGTTCTTTTTCAGCCATTAAAAGTTAACTGGTAAGTAATAAAATCATGGTTGGTTTACTACCATTTATGCTTGGATCAAGCCCTGAAGCCACTGCTGTAAACAAAAGCCCAATTTGTATTTTGAATTTACTGACCGTATCTGATAGAGGTAATCAACAGTAGTTAATTCCCTACCTTATGCCTTGTTCCAGACTTGTTTCTGCCTTTGTTTAATGGATGTTTCCTTTGTTAAAATACTGAATCTTTGAAAACTAGTCCACTGTCCATTTGGTGGTTATTTGTTTCATTCACTTTTGAGTACGCTAATTCAGCTACCTCATCTTTCTAAACTCCTCCAGTGGTTAATGGAGCAGTGGACTCTTCCAGGATCCTCTCTACTTTGGGATACATTAGCAAGTAGTGCAAGACCTGAAGAACAAAACAGACAGTGCTGAGAATCTGACACCCACACTACTAAACTTAGTGATGTTTTTTTTTCTTCATCACAGTCCTTATCTGGTCCCATGGACTCAATGCCCATTGCAGTTGGAGTTTATTGGGTACATTCCTGGACTCCATCTTCCAGTTTATTTGACCTAAACCAAATAAAGTTTATATTCCCTGAGACTGTATGAATGAGTAATATGAACCAAAGCCCAGATGGTGGAAGAATTGGGAACTTATCTTGAAAAGGTTTATCTCTTCTGATCCAGGCTTAAATACTAATATAGATGCAGCCTCAAAGCACTGATGTCAGTTGACAGTTCTGAATTTCTTCCTGTAGCAGTTTCCCATTTTCTTCACTCCCCATAGAGTAAGTCTGTGGTGACTCAACAGCTACTTCATTGCAGAAAAGTTGAGTGCTGAGAGTTACGCTGTGACTTCCATGTGACACCACTGCAATGTGGACCTTCCCTGGCAGGAATGAGCTTTTCAGGAGTGTTTTTAAAAAGCAGCCAATTTGTCAGTCATTCATCAGATGGCCAAGCAGAATAAGCTCATGTAAATTAAAATGTTTCTAGGTGCTGAAGATGAATCACTTCTTGGGTGTCTTTAGATATCTTCAGTGTTTCTGTCTGTATGCAGTTAAAACAGTTGTGCTCCCTTTGTGAAGTAGACAAAGAAAGAGGTACTTCATTGGACCTAGTTTAAATGGCTATTTAAGGATTAAATGGTTGCGTTTGGAGCCGGGCCCCCTCTGAGGGTCGGAGCTGTTGGCTCCAGTCCCTGGTTTCTGCCCTTGAGATTCTCTTCCTTCAGTTCTTCGTGTTGGAAAGAACAAAGCAGGACATCTTTGCTATTTCAGGAATTGTTTATTTTTCTTATCAAGACCTCGGAGGCAGAGGCAGTGTCCTCCGAGGGCACCAGGGCAGAAAAACAGTGGCTGCTAATCAGCAGCTACCTTTATATCTACTATTGACCATTTAGGAAATACTAAGTGTTTTATTTTGTTTCCAACACCAGTAAATTCTCATTTTATTGCTATGTCTTTTCTACACTAACTTTTTTCCACCAACAACACACCACAGGAACTGGTGTCAGAGAAGAAATGAAGAGAAAGAGAAGAGAGAAGGAGAAGAAAGAAGAAGAAGCCAACGCCCCGAAGCGTCCAAAATGTGTCTATATAATACATAGAGCAAAATCTAAACNAAGGAGAAACCACACCCCAAAGCATCCATCTTGTGTCTATATAATACATAGAGCAAAATCTAAACCTACAACTGAACTCTCTGTGATGCAAAAACAAAAAGTCTTTCTCACTTCTTGGGTGTTTGCAGTTCATGCAGGATTGGGGGCAGCTTCTCCCATTGGCTCAGATCAATATCCAAGCTATCCTGGTGCTCTGGGGACAAAATGAAACCCCCAGGGGAGAAGGAGGGGTTTCCTGGCCTCCCTTGACTCCCACAGTTTGTTACGTTAAAGTTTCGCTTTCTTGCTCCTGACTGTAAGGGTACTCTGAGCAACCATTTAGACATACCCAAAGCTGCATGAGCAACCCACTTCTCCTTTCCATATTTGAGCCAGACGTCAGAGATATACTTGAGGATTGGTTTTGTTTGGTTCATTTTGGTGGTGGTGGTTGTGATTTTTGTTTTGTTATTTTTGGGTTTTTTTGTCAGACTGAATCACTTTTCCCATTTTCTGTGATTTTCATACCCCCTGACCTAATGATGACTAGTTTCAGATGTTTTATTCAGTTCCTGGTGGTTTTTGCCTCACCCAAAATGTCTCAGAAACATATCAACCATCACTATGGTTCTCACCCCATGGTCAGATCTCCAATCCCGTTTAATCTCAGGATGCATACAGATATACCAATGCTGGAACAAAGTTTAATTTATCTCTTGGTGAATGGTTGACAGCATTGACAGCCTGCAGCATATTAACATACTGCATTATCAAGCCCCTTAAAGGAATAATAAATGCTGCTTACACTGACTTTCTGCCAAAAACATCCCTTTGTAATGTAAATGAAAGAACACAGCAAAGCAGTTAGATACACGTCCCACCACTGTGTCTGCTAAACACACGGAGCTGAAAAGGGCTGTACCTATTCTCTCTTTTTAGCCCTAACATGATGTTTACATTACCACAGGTGCTTTATTTTTCACTCTGGCACATCCTCAGACCTGTCAAGTATTTCCCTGCTTAAGGATAGCTATGAGTGGTGTTAGAGGGTGACAAATTTCATAGAAATGTAATATAGAAATGAATAATTGTTTTCATCTGAAGCAGAACAGAGAGATGATCACTGCATTCTAGAAACAGCAAGCACCTGCATGAGAGTGAATTGCATGTGTCAGAGTTTGAACCAGCTCCCAAAAAACCCATCCAGAACACTCAACATTGTTACTCATGCAAGGCTGGCAATCTTTATTTTTTATCTTGTTTCCTATGAAGAATCCATTCAATGAACACAAAAGTGCATCATGCATTTTTCTCTCCTATGTTCCATACAATGTTAGCAGTACCTCCTGTTCTTAACTTGTAGCCTCCTGTCACAAGGAAATACCACCAGAAACATCACAAAACAGGAAATGCCATTGCTTTAATGGTGTTAACAAAAAACAAGGGGGCTTTGTCCTTTTCAACATTGACATCAAGAAGAAAAATTGCCTCTTTTCTTGTTAGCCATACATTTCTGTTGTAGTGTGGGGATTTTTTTTTATGACAAGAATGACATAAGTATATATTGTTTAGTTATTCTTAGCCTCTTGGTAAGGATCCTCCTGTCCCCTGAGCAAGCTGCATTTACCCCGCAAGGAAACTGTCCCTTGCTTCCAATCCCTAGCCTGGGTCAGTCCTTTTCTTTTTTTGCCTGTCCTCAGCTCTGCCTGCAGAGTCTGAATCTGGCTGTGCTCTTTTGCCCATGTCCTGGTTTGTGTTTTGCTTCATAATGACCTCTAATGTAACAAATCTAATGTTTGACAAAGTATCTTAACAGCTTTATCCACTGTTCTGACTTCATCTCTAATTATGGTGACCATGTGGGCTTTTTCAGTTTTTCTTTTAGTATTATTTAACAATGCTATTGATCAACATGTAATTTGTACTTTCTTGTTCCTCCCCAAACCTTGGAATTCCAAGCTCACCTAGGTGGGATTTTTTTCTCTTGAAAAATTGACTCCTCCCAAACACAGCTGCAAGCAGCCCCCTAATTATGATGTGAGAAAACATACAGAGTTCATACAGAGCAGTAAAAAAATCCATAGAAAGCATTCACTGTATTTTAGCACATTACCACCAATATTTTGCTGACCCACTTTGCTACATGCAAAAGGACATTGATGTGCTTATTTACTCATCTCTTCATTCAGGACAGAAGTGAGCCCGTTTGCATGGTTCATTCAGCCTGTTCAAACAACAGTGTGAAAGTGTGGCAATGTCTTTCCTGAGCATGTCAAAGGCTGCTTGTATTCCAGCTGCAGGTGGCTTCATGCTGTAATAGGGCATGTTCCAAAATGAAACAGGCTAATTCTGCAATAGTGCACATGCTCACTGTATTCAGATAATTTTGTTCACTGCATCAGATTGCTAAAGTGAACATTCGTTATGTTAGTTGTTAACATACAACTCAGATTTGTCATATCAGGGAAAGATAATCCCTTCTTAGCTCTCTGTGTCACTAGAAACAGAATTTCATCCCTTTAAACTTAACATCTTGCATGCTCTGTTGGGATGTCAAGTACACTTGTGTACTGATGGCACCACAGAGATAAACAGAGAAAGGCTTTTTCAGGCTCTACTAATAGGTTTTCTTCAGAATAGAAGCATTACGATGAGGCTGTCCTGTGATGATCTAAGGAAGTCTGTGACAGGGAATATTACAGGGGCAACAAGATAGGTAGGGAAAAAAAGTCACTCATTCCAGAATATGTGTGCACCAACTGCTGACAGAGTTTCCTATGAGGATCACATTGTGTAAAGTACAACACACTTCAGTCCCATCTCAAATTACAGACTGTGGGCCATGTCTTGCTCCTCACTCCAAATCAGTTGAACTCCTCAACTCTGCAGTTGAATTCCATCTCCCTCCAGCCTGGCCACCCTGAAGTCACACAGAG
Organism: Erpornis zantholeuca; assembly: GCA_013400515.1. Taxonomy (NCBI): domain Eukaryota; kingdom Metazoa; phylum Chordata; class Aves; order Passeriformes; family Timaliidae; genus Erpornis; species Erpornis zantholeuca. Next base: position 183,451 of record VZTN01030208.1, on the reverse strand, counting down.
ATTGGCAGGCATGGGGAAGGGTTGCTTTGAGGTGCCATCAAAGACTAACAGGTAGGGCTGATGTGGACCTGTGTTTTAAAGCTGTGCAGAATAGTTTAACTATGTGAGCTAACCCAAATGGTTTTAAAAATCACTGCGCCTGCGGTAAGTACATGAAAGTCAGCATTGGTGGTGGTTTTTCTTTCTGGTTGTGTGTGTTTGCTTGCTTTTGTATCTCAGTCTATGCATCTTTGCCTTAATCACAAGCTAAAAGCCCTGTGGAGAATCATTAACCTACTTAAAAATGGCTTCCCTGATGAACTTCTTCCCTAGTTTATGTATTTATATAGGTTTTCTACAGATGATGTAGAAAGCATGATATGAAAAAGGATGAAAAGCAAGTGGTGGCAGATCAGTGCCTGCAGTTGTCCCACTTGTGTAATTTGGTGTCATGCCAGCCTCTGGATGGAACTAACTGCTGAGGAGTTTTTCAAAGATCAATGACTTTAGGCACTTTCAAATTATCCTTGAAGAAGTGTATGAAATCCACATTCATCTGCCAAGAAGCAAACTATAGAACTGCACAAATGCATATCATTTAATCTGGACTTTTTTTCACTCGTAGGGATCCTATGACTCCTATGAATCACATCAATCTTGACGTCAATTAGATCTTTGAAATAGCTATGTTGCACCATCACGACTACATAAATTCACACAGTCATGTAAAAACTCAGCTAAGAAAGAACGAGCAGAGTCTGCGGTCTGGAAATAGTGGTTTATTGGCAATATCTTTTCCAGGGACAGCATGAGCCTCTAGTCTAGTCAAACTGAAGTGTTACTGGTTGTGCCTACTCCACTTTCAACTGACAGAGGTGGGTCAAACTTGTGATGGCTCTTTGTTGGTACTGCTTGGCTGCACTCTTAGGGGATGCCCTGACTTTATTTCACCTGCAGGTGAGACCTTTTAATCCAAGCAGAGCAGAATGGGATTCATTATTTACTATTCATTATGGCTGAAGAGGGGGCTCTGCACAACTTCTGTTGTGTTTAGGTGAGGAAGTAAAGCACAGCAAATGACGTACCAGGGTAGTATGATGCTATTATCTCCTTATAGCCTTTCATATATGCAGGCTCTCTATTCACTCAGAGACCAAGAAGGAGGAAGTTTTCTTGTTCATCTCCTTATCATTTTGATCTTATGCATAAGAAATTCAATAGGATGTGACAGGAAAGTTAAAGCCCTATTTCTTCCTGAAGAGATTTGTACTCTTGAGTTCTGCATACCTAGCAACAGACATTATGAAACAAGAGTCCTCTCCATCTCTCACTGGAAGTGTATTACATGATATGACCTGATTACAGATATTCTTCATGCCAGGGAAAGGGGTGCTCACCACCAGCTCAGTTGGATGCTCTCTCTGTTCCTATGTGAGCTGGGTACCCAAAAGTCAGTATTTTCAGAAAACCTCAAGAGTGTGGGACTGGGTCATGTCATGTAATTTTTACAGCCTGAAAGTCTGATGTCTAAACCCGAGTTTAACTAGATTTTGGCTTCCTTTATAATCAGTAGATACAAACAATATTTTGATTTTGCTTACATATTTAAAATGCCTGTTTTAGAATTAAATGGATTATCCTCTGGAGGTTCATATTTTTCCCTATTGGAGTACACAATGAGTATTGTGTGATTAGCTCAGGCTTAGCATCTACATGTTAGGTGCCTCAGGACATAAATACCCCAAATGAGAAGCCTTCTCAGGCTTCAGAAGGATATTAGTCTCTGTCTCTGTTTAATGCCCCAGAGAAGAAAAGCACATAGCTTTATGGGGTTGTGCCTACTCTGAGTACACTAAGTCATGTCTTATATATGGCACAGGTGCCTTGTTTAGCAATTTTGGAAGTTCAAGAACAGGAGATGTGTGCTCTCAGGTCAGAAATGTCCATTTACAGATCTGTTGTCAAAGATAGTCTGTAGCACACCTTCCCAACAGAAATATGGATGCTCAGGGACATTAGGAGCAGGATCAGGTTTGTAAAGAAACGCTCAAATGTTGTTGCTTACACAGAGATGTGTGCCAAAAGATAACAAGGGGTGTAATAGTCCATTAGATAAATGGAGCTCCAGTCAATACAGACCAGCAGCTTTCAAAGTGATTCAACCAACCAATCACATTCAGACATACTTGGCCTATGCCTATATATGATAAGCATGCCCATTGTAGGTACATCATTTCCTTCGAGATGACCTACAGTAGCCAAAAGGTCTTCTTGGGGCTGGCAGCTACACCACAGGACCTCCTGAGCCTATGGAACACCAGTGCCCTTCTGCAGCAGAAGATGGATACACTAAGGGATCTCCAAAGGCACTTGGATGCCTCCATTTGGGCTTGTGCATCACACTCCCAGTTTGTCTTTCAGGGAGAATAATTTCTTACTAGGTTCCACTGCCAAAATTACTAGCTTGCATGGTGCAGTCCAGGAACCCTTCAGCAAAACTTAATGGCATCACCTAATCTTGTGTGAACTTCTGGCAAGTGAATGTCATTTTGTGTCTGTGATGTCCAGCAGCTGACCTGCTGATGCACTGTAGACAAGCCCACTACAGAAGAGCTGGTAGTACCAACCCGGGTAGCTGCTTCCAGTCCATCACAAGGGTGATGCAGGACTCCAGCTGTAAGTCAAGGATTTCTGCACAGCAATTCATTTACACCATGTTGCATCCTAGAACTGGATCAGTTTCCTCTCAAGAAACTGGCTGCAGTTTGAAAGTTCACTCTGTTTGAAAGCAAGCAAGCAGAATTTTAGAGGCTTAAGGACTACACTGAGACTGCTTCTCTGACCAGGTCATCTTAAAGTAAAACACTCTTCTATTAATTTTTTCTGAGGTTACCTTGGCTGTGACCCTTTACAGACTTGTAGTGCAAGACAATCCAATAAACATGGCTTTAGTTAAGGTCTTTAGGGTTGTAGTCATAACCCAGCAAAAATGAGAGGACTTCAACTGGCTTTAGAGAGCTTAATACACCAATCTGTCACGTCTAGCATGATTTATGTGAAGTCTTTTCTTCTCTGTAAATTAATTTCAGATTTCAATAGAAACAAATTTAGGCAAATATGCAACCTGACTTCTGAGTTTAGAGTTAGTTAATCATTTCCAATGACACTCACTAGAAGGAAATTATGGAGAACTTTATAAATTAGATTCACCTTCTATAGCTACTACATCAAGCTCAGGATTTAGGAATCTGGGGCATTACTGGACTAAAGAGGAGAATTAAAATTCACCATAGTAAAAAAAAAAAGCACATGAGGTAACAAACCCCATTAAAATAACAGTCAGCTACAGCTATTGCAGACAAAACATTGTCATACCTGTATTACTTTGATCACTTGCCCAAATATATGTTGGTGTCCAAATATATTTGGACCCTTGTCTGAATGTATGTAAATAATACTGTAGCTCCCAGACATTTCTGTCATATCAATGCCTTTTTGCATTTCCTAAATCTACCTTTGTATGTTTAAATATCCACTATGAATCATTTTACAGTAGCTTGACTAAATTTCATTTTACCAGTGTTATTTATTTTGCCCTCCTCTGTCATTTATCAAAGCAGTTTTGTAGTCTACTATATCCTCTAAGGATGCATAATCTCTCCCAGCTTTATATCACCTTAATATTAGGTTGGTAAGTCTCTCCACAGTTGTTAATTGACCTCTCTGGTATCCTATTCAAAGCATCCTCCCAAGATAATGATAAAGTATTACAGTCACCTCATTTTTAATAATTTTTTAACAGCTATCACATGATATACATGCAGCATTAGCATTGAGAAAGCGACTTCTACTTTGAAGTCTTTATAAAACCATGTCCTCATGAAGGAAAAAAAAAGGCTTTGATTAATCCATGATGTTTAAGATGTATATAAATGTATATAATCTGAAGTGCTTTTTTTTATAAGCATTATTAAAGTCTATATTGGATGTGCAGTGGTTTGCAGTCCCCTAGGTCTTCTGTTGTTCTTCACCTGTGTTATGTGACAGTCAAACTACCTGATTGAAACAGGTTGTCCTGGCTTTAGCACTTAGTCATCTTCCCTTGTACAGGAATCACACTTTAGTGAACTCAAGTGCCATAAATTCACTATCTTTGCAAAAATGACTACCAGTTATGACTGTGAGGTAATGGAATTTTTTTGTTCTAATTAAGATATGTCTTGTAGGAATCTGTTCAAGCTCTCAAATACCACCCTACAGAGGTATTCTAGGTGCTAGACCCTCTTCACGAATTCTGACTGCCTCTAGTTCACAACCAGAACCAGCAATAAGCTGCAACTGTTAAAGAAGACATTGTTTACAGGAAAAATGTGTACACCTGGCAAGGGCAGATCTCCCCCACCACCAGAGCAAAAACCCCAAAATACCAGGGAAAGAAAAAAGAAGAAAAACACCAATGGCCAGCAACCTGGTGGGGAGAAAAAAATGGTGCCAGCTCCTGTTTCAAGGGGAAAAAAAACAAAACAAAAGGTTCACACAGCAGCTCAGGCGAAACAGATGGGAAGCTGGTGAATCTCTGGTGTTGGTCCCCTCTTCAGAGCAGATGAAGCAGGTGGATTTGGTGTCCTTTCTCTCACTGACTCAGTTTTTCTGAGGTCTGGGGCTGAGATGGAGCAGCCCCTGGCCAATTCTTCTCCCACCGTTTGCTCTCTCTGATATCAGACCAAAACCAAACCATCCAGTTCACTTCAGAAAAAAAGCTGCTGAAGGATTGCTGTGGCAGCCTCTCCGAGGCCAGGGAAAGGAAAAAAAACCTCCTTGCCTAAGCTAACGAAAACCTAGCTAGCTAAGCGAAAAAAAGGATGTGGTCCACAAGGCACCACAGATGGCTGGGGAGTGAGGCTTTGAAAAACCCTGTGGAAAAGCCCCAAGGCTCCCCCCTTCCCCTAGACCCACCTTAAAGCTACAGCAACCATTTATGGGCATAGAGCAGACAGTAGAGACTGCTCATCAGATAGAGTAATCATCATAAAATCACCCCACAACACCCATCTTGCGTGTCATATTGATTAACCTCCAGTCATCTGGGACCTCCCCGGTTAGCCAGGACTGATGGTAAATGATGGGGAATGGCTTGGTGAGCTCTCCCACTGCTTCATTTGACTCCCAGTTCTTATCAGTGCTCTGAGATCCAGATCTTTTAAAAATCCACCTAAAATTCTGTGATGAGATTTGGCCGACAGCTTTGAGATTTGGCTGACAGCCTTGCTCTTCAGGTAAAACTGAGCTTTCTATAATAAGGTGCAGTTATTTGCACAAGAAATTGAGCTTTCTTGCAGGGAGATCTTTAGTTTATGGGATTAACTGCCATGCAAACTGAGTATCATCAAAACCTTCCCCTGATATTTGATGCACATGCAAGGCATGCTTTTGAAGCTCCACTGTCCATAGTATAAACACAATCACAGTGAGGAAACATTGACAAAAGCTGTAGCAGGGGAGAAGAAACAGAGCTGGTCTATACTGGGCCAGTAGATGTTGGCCAATGGAAGTAACTGGTCAGCAGGTAGTGAAGAACAATGTTTTCCAGACATCAGAATTTCTTAAGTCAGTTCCTTCAAACTATGCCAACAACATGGGAGGAGATACTGTGAAAGCAGGAAAGAAATATGCCTTTCCCCCAAATGAGGTCAAAGAAGGAGCTCTCAAAAAATGTGATACATAAGCATGAGTGTTATAAAAGACTGTTTCCCCAACTGCAGCTCTAGCATCTAGTCTTACTGCTTGCCCTCTTATAACCTTTCGGGTGCCTGCTTGATGGGGATGTTTTATTCTTTATTAAAATGATGTCCACTGGCAAGAATGAGACTGAACTTTCCTGTATGCTACATGCATTCCTTAATATCACATATCAAAATAGTTCCAGTAGACCTCAAAAACCTACAGGTTTGGGGGTGAGGAAGGTGTCTTCGCTTGGGCCACCAGCTTTGATCTTGGACTAAGTGGGAGTAGCTGGATCCTGAGGAGCGAAGCAGCTGGAATGATGGTGACTAAGAGCATTGGAAAGGCTAACTGGGCTTCATTAACCTCTGTGAAGAGCACAGGAGGAGGAGAATGTCTTGGCCAAGGCAGGTAGGTGATGATGGGAGGCAGCAGGGTCATGGGCAGCAGAGGTAGACTGAGCTGTATGGCAGGCTCACAGCTCAGCCATGCAGCTGTGACAGCATCTGTGTGAGCTACTACTGGAAATACATTTGCCTGAAACAAGGCCTGACAAACTAGGGCATTCCCAGCAATTTCTTGTCCTTGGTGTCAGTGTGTGCAGCTAACAAACTTCAAATGAACCTGAAGGAGGATTATGTGCGAGAGTGACATGAGTGCATCTAAGCACGACACTGTGGCAACCTGAGTTAAAATGATCTTTCAGTTTATAGAGAGTGGACAGGGAAACAAGAATATATAGATGAAATCACCTCTATACTGATGATCCTGACATCCAGTTAAAATGTTGGTACCTGCACTTGAAACGGATGATAAAACATTCAGGACACAGCTGACAAAAAAGGTACAACTTTGAGTGAGGGACATGAAAGGGAATTTATGGCAAGAGGCTGAAGAAGCTCAACCTGCTTGGTTTACCAAGAAGAGGACTGCAATGACCTGATGATAATACACATATTTAGGAGTGGTCACCAGACATCACAGAATTGTCTTGAAGGAGAAGGCAGAAATCCCTGAGTGTGAACTGAAGCCTACCAACCCTGGCTAGAAATGAGGAACACATTTTTAGGCATGAGGGTGAAAGTAGGCACTGGAACAATGTGCTAAGCCATCAGCTCATCAGGTCTTCACTCCTGGTAGTGTTTCCATCCAAAAGGCATGTGCTAGCCAAATACATAATACGCTGTCATTGCCCCTCCAACTCGGTCCTTGAATCATGTCAGTTTTATCCCCAAACTCACAGGAGTTTTAGGAGCAGCTGGTTACCACAGTATTGCCTCCTCCATTCCTGTCTTCTCTAGTACCTGTATACTTCTTGGGGTCTAGCTCACCTCGACCCTTCCCATGTCTACTGGACAGCTGGAGCTTGCACACTGCTTGCACAGTTGCACACAAGTGTCACGACCACTTCTGTTACTGAACAAAGCATCTCCTCCCCAGACCACTGCTCTGGGGCAGCCGCCAATCCCCACTCTTCTCGATGAACATCCGCACCCACTTGCTTTTCTTACAACCCTTCAGGGGGTACCGCGGCCGCCTCCGGGAAGCGAAATCCCCGCGGGGCGCACCTGCTCGGAGGGGAGACTCCCACTCTCGCTTCGAGCACGGCTCGCCCGGTGCCCGGTCGGCGGCGGGCGGGCCCTGAGTTGCCCCG
>VZTN01030208.1:59156-168598 GCA_013400515.1 Erpornis zantholeuca | reverse complement strand
GTTCTGTGTTTATAAAGTGGTTTTTTTCCCGATTAAACAGATTTTTTTTACTCATTTCTTTCAAAGGTCTCAACATAACTACTTGAGAATCACTCGAATTCTGAAAAGTCTTGGTGAACTTGGATATGAGAGTTTCAAATCTCCCCTGGTAAAATTTATTCTGCATGAAGCTCTTGTGGAAGATACCATTCCCAACATTAAGCAAAGTGCTCTAGAATATTTTGTGTATACTATTAGAGACCGAAGAGAAAGGAGGAAATTGCTGAGATTTGCCCAGCAACATTATACACCCTCAGAGCATTTTATCTGGGGACCCCCAAGAAAGCAGAAATCGGAGGGAAGCAAAGCAAATAAAAAGCCAGCATCTCCAGTTTCTATTCCCAATAGTCATATTTCTAGGCATAAGAAACCAAAAGAGCCTAAGAATACATCAGCAAGTGGAAGCTCAGCTGGTAAAACAACTGAAGAAAGAAAGGTAGAATTCACAAAAAATGGGGAAGAAAATGATCGGGATGAACAAGAAGTGAACTGTGATGCTGTTAGGCAGAACCACAGTGAAAAGAACAGTGACACTGATAACAGCCAGCTTTCAAATTCAGAAGAAATTCATGATGCTTCAGACAGAAAGGAGGACGCTTCTCCTTCCAAAAAAGATGATGAAAATCTGAACAGTGACTGTGGAAATCACCCAGGCATTACAGAGAAAGATTTATGTAACACTGGGAGTTCTTCAGATGACACATCAGCAGATGTACAAGATAACCTTGATAAGGATACACTTTCGGGGGGGACCACCACAAAAGCTAAGGATGAGCTCAAACCATGAGGTTGAGAAAGAAATCTTTGTTTCACAATGAATGAAGAAAGTTATTCATTGCTCCTTCAGTTTGGTTGAAATGTCCATCTAGTCTAAGTTCACGAGACTATGCTTGTTGCAAATGCATCAGCTTAGGCTTCTGTTAGGTTAATGAATTTTGTTTTTTTCAACCTCAGTTTATCAGCAGTTGGCCAGGTGTGTCTCTTTAAAACAATTGTGCATATTGAAAGCTAAGGAATTCTGTATCTTTTCCAGACAGATTGCACAGAAAAGCCTATCTACTTTTAAAAATTCCTCCAGTAATAATAATAATTTAAAAAATTAAAGGGTAACAACTAAAAAAGGAACATCAGAATTTTTAAGTTTAAGTTGTAAGTTTGCTTTAAGTTTTGTTTTCCATTTATGAAATTACTAAAAATTATTTCAAGAGCACAGTTTTTACCCTAGTGATTAGTTTTTTGGGAACTATGGTCATGATTAATAGCGGTGTTTGCACAGTGTCTTTTACCTTAGATTAGCATCTTTGTTGGAGGCACTTAACAATGGATAGCACATATGATGTCCTGTCCAGCTGGGAATCACTGTACACTGAATAAAAGTTTTAGAAACTGTATCCACAGCTTTTGGATACAAGGGAAGTTGCACTTTAGACTTCTTTTAGTCCTTGTTAAATTTTACTTTCTCTTGACTGATTTGTTACAACTAATCTGGTGAGCGGGGGGATCTCTTTGGTCATTCAAATTTGGTCTCAGTTTGAAAGCTCTCTGTTGATCAGCTGTAATAAGACAACTCCCACAGCTGGATTCAGTACCTGAAAAGCCTCTGGACAGCTGAAAAGCAGTCTTCACCACAAAGCACTGCCTAATCAGCAAAGCCATCAGAGAAAAGGTCACCAGGTATGTCAGGGCGGGTCTTACTTGAACTTCGATGTTTCTTGGCCATTTTTGGTAGGGTCTGCACGATGCAGAGTCTCCTAATGCTGGTCTCAGAGACAAAGGCAGTCCTGATGCTTCTTTCCAGCTGTCTGTTTCTTCTCTTTACCCTCTATCATAAGTCTCTCACAGTTTTATGTTATTTTCAGAATCAGCAGAAACTTAAGGCAGGCCAGTCTGTTGGCCGGGCTGGAGCCCAGCAAGTAGGAATTTCACTATTAAGATCTTTCCGAGCTTCTACTGAAGAACTGTCTGCTTTCCCTGAATAGCTGCTTCTGACTTTCTGCCATTCAAGTCGAACAAGATAGTACCCAGCAAGTTAGTTGTGCAGAATATGAATTAAAAAACAAAGCAGATACAAGTCACACTTCCTACAGTCCTAAAATACTCTAAAACTTCTGTATGTATTTTCTGTTTAAAAGTGTACGTATTATCCGCTGCTTTTAATGTATTTCTGATTAAATGTTACAAGGCAGGAGGCTGACTCCAGTTTGAGTGTCAGAATACCATAGGACTTTATTCAAGTCTTATAACTCAAAATGATGAAGTTTTCAGGGTTTTGAGAGCATAGACAAAATGTCTTGTATTCTGTTTTGCTAATGCCCATCATAGCAATGCATCATCCATTGTTTTCCCTAGCTAGCGCTGGTTCTTGGGATCAAAGAGTGGCAGTTAGGGACCTTGGTCCCCATGGACAAAGATTAGGCTCTTCCCATCCTAAAGAAGCAGGGAAGAAGGAAGATGCATTTCTCCTTCTGTGCTGACTTGTGAGGAAAGGAACTTATATACATGGATTTTTTTTAGGGTAACCCGGATCATTCAAGTGGGCATTAACTCTGTCTGAGCAGAAATGCCCTAAAGAATTCCAACCACCACTTTTTTAAGGCCAGAAAGATCCTGAGAAGCCTTTCACAATTCCCTGGACTTGAACTGGGATCCCCTTGTTCATATTTGCCTCTGACCTTCAGAAGAGAAGGGGAAGGAAATGGCTGTGATAAAACTGGTCTGTGTAGTTAAGGGCTCTGCCCCTCCATGTGTACAAAGGGAGGACACTTCATTTTCTGCCTATGACTTTTTCAGTCTTGAGTGCCTAACCATGCAAACTTCATAGAGTTGTTTTTACATAGCTATTTCTTGAGTACCATAGGGAAAATTGATACCTTGTGTATAAGGAACATTTTTGTAGCATAAGTAGCTATATGGAGCCTTCAATTTATGGACTCTACTATTAATGTTCAACACTTTACAGAAAATTCAGAGTATTGAAGTGAAATAAAGGATACTGCAGGTGTTACTGTATTTATACTGTAATTTGATTGAACATCAATGACCTTAGGAGATCATTCATCTATTGAAAAAGAAAAAGAAATCTTGCTTTGATTTTAAACAAAGTTCTTGAGTTCTGTATCCAGAAGATTGCTCTCCTGTATTCTGTTATCATGACACAGCTCTCACTTGCTTACTGGTTCAATGTTCATAATTAAGTACTTAAAATACTTTTAATCTGACAGAGCTCTCTGGATTTAGGAGCCAGAGTATCGGAAAATACTGTCAAGAACTTTGGTACTTACACCTGTATTAACTCTGCAATTTTTTTTTTTTTTTAAATCTGCAACTCAAAATGTTTCTCTCAGTTTTCATAGAAAAGTAGTGGCATATCAGTTGCCTACAAAGAACTGTGGGGACTATGTAAATGAGGGGTTTTTGTGTCAGGTGGGCTCCTGCACACTCTAATCCTTGTTTTACAGCTTTATCAACAGAATAACTCCCATGGGACACTTCAGCTTTAACTAACAAATTCTACTCTATGTAAAATGTGACAGTTTACCATTCTTGTCATAGAGGGACTTTTTCTTCTGATTTTGCAAGTACTGCAAAGAAGGATTTATTGCAGGGCAATCATACAGCTTAGCATCCCATTGAGATTTGTGAGGATCAAGTGGGTGCACTGTATGCATTTTTGTTACAGAATCATGGCCTTAGTAACCAGAAGCACCCTGTGCTTGAAGTTTCTAAGTATTGGTTTTCAGGTTTACAGTATATATACAGTATATATATATGTGTTGAAATGATTGTATTCTCAAAAATGCCAGTACATAGTTGTTTAACCATTACTTCAGGAACTGAGGGTATGCAAAGAAAGTAAAATAATTTGCTAACTGTTAAATTTCTTTTTGTCTTGCTATATGCTTAAGTATTCAGGGATTTCTGTGTACTGACTACTGTAGTGTATTTTGGCCCAGTGTTTGACTAGAATCAGAGCTGTTCATGTGTTAATTGAAGAGAACCATACAAAGGTTCTTTCCTACTAAGTACATCTGAGTAGCTGCTGGTACTGTTAAGTGGGAGTAGTGTGTACATGCACATACCAGTGAATTTGATTTTAAGGATCTTATGGTGAGGGGATAGGAATGTGCAACTTGAAAAAATGTTACTGAGTACACAGATGCAAGTGAAAGTGATCAAACATGATCAAAAATCATGCTAAAATGCAGCACTTTAAGATTAGTTACAGCTCTGTGCCCTACTATGCCAGAAACAATTGTGCCTCGGTACCTGATACTGTGTTGGTGCAGAGACTGAAGGCTTGGGTACATGAGGTGTGCAGCACAGACCATTCAAAGCAGAAGAGTAGTTACATATGTGCACATATCTAGGAGCAGGTTTGAGGTCTTTGTGTTCATGTTGCTCAAATAAAATCCTGAAGGATGCTAAAAATAAGTGCAATAATCCTCTGAGAACTGTTCCCTGGCTTGTGTCAGGTCCTCAGTTTCCTGCTCTAAGATTGCAGCACTCTAATATATTAGGTATTAGTATAATCATTGTTAATATTTCACATAACCTAGTGTAAGCCTCCCTGAACTATTCCAGGATAATTCCAATAATCTGCAGTTACATATATCTGTACTATAAACAGAAGGTTTACAGACCTTAGAAGCTTTGTATAGTGTTGATGGATGATCCAGTGAGGTAAGACAAGTGACATTTACTGGATTTAAATGGAAAACAGCTCTTGTTTGTTTTTAAATAAAATTTATGTATATCTATTTAATTGAGAGGTGTTTTTACACCTTTCTTCTTCTGACTGTAGTGATGGTACTGATCACAATTTATAGTAAGTTACATATGTTTAAGTGAAAATGTAGTTTTTTTACACCACACTTTTGCAGGAAACATATCATATTGAATTTCCTTGACAAAAGCTGTATTTGTGAATAAGATGCAAGTATGCGAATCAAGTTTTTCCATTAATAAAAGTGTGACAATATCATGCTGATGATGTATGTTGTCCTCAGAATTGCCAGTCTGGATCAGAACCAAAGATGCTTCTAGATTTGTGTCCTTCCTTCAGCAGTGGTCACCACCAGATGGTGTGAAAGAAAGAAGTTATAAAGTGATACCATTTTTCTCCAGGAATTTTTTTGGTTTTGAACTCATGGTTTCTTTCAGCCTCCACACTCTCTCGTGGCTGTGAGTTCCATATTTTAATAATGTTTTGTGTGGAGAAGGTGTTCTCTTATTTGTCTCAGATCTGTTTATTCAAGGATTGCTACTGCATTTGAACACTAAAAGTACTGTAAGATGAAGAGCAATCCACTTCCAGTCAGTTTTTAAACACCATGGGAGATTCTAATGACAAAATACCTGTTTAGGCAGAAAATGTCCCTTGTTTCTTCTAAGTCTGCTTAGGCAGAAACTTTTCCTAAGTTGATGGCAATTCTACCTTACTTATCCCTTCTGAATACATTCTTACACATAAATCCTTTTGTAGACTAGTGTAAAAAGTGTAGATTAAATGTTAAAAGTCAGATTCCAACTGCAGAACAGGGTTGATTTATTTTTTTCTTACCAGTGTGAAAGCAAAATCAGTCAAATGGAAAACCTATTCCTAGCCCACATATGAGTGAGAGACCTCTGGATTTGGAGCAACCAGCATCAATGAATCTAACCTTGTAATCATCTAGAAGACAGAAATACTCTCTGGGGTTTGCTGAGAGCCATACTCATCATTCCACATTTTGGCAATTTGTTTTGATACGTGTTTACAGTTCCAGTTGTAATTGGAGTAACTGCTCAAAAGGTATTTTTGATGGCTATCAGAGTCTGAAAATGAGGGATGGGTCAAAAAAGGCCTAAGTGTGTAAAACCCTGTGTAAAACCCTCCTCAGTTGATGTGGTCAACACCGTAGATTCACTACTAATAGATATTTAGATGCAGTTCTCTAAGGGGAGTGTAAATTGTGTCTCTGTAATATCTTTATGCTCAGTCTTGACTATGAACTGTTTGTTTTCCTGAAAGCTGTTTTATCTTTTCAGCCCTTGTTTTTAAGTACACTTACTTAAGACCTTTGGTGAAAGCAAGAATTTACTCTAAAGAATAGGTTTATTACATGCTGTATGTAATGGACTCCTAAAATGTAGTTCAAAAGCTGTAGAGATCAATTCAGTAGAGACCTCATCTGGCTTTACACTGTAATCACTTCTATATTTATTTTCAAAAGCATTATGCTGTTTGCTATAAGATAAAAATGTAAGAATTGGCAAATTGTTCTGAAAGAAGTCTCTTCTTAGAAATGTGGCTCTTTAATTCTACCACGCTTACAAGTTCAGTGGCGTGTTCATCAACTGAAGTTTATTGTGAAATATACTGAATGTACTTACTACTGTGGCTAACCATGTGAAAATTATTGTTTTGCAGTAAAAAAGGTTACGGCACTTAACATTTTTGGGATCTGCTGAAGCATGTTTGCTAATCATTAGTTGCTCTTTTTTTTTCTGTGTTTTAACGTATTCCACAGTTGTTTGCCCTTTATGGAGTTTGATTTTGGCAACAGATGATTAAGTGTAGTTTTACACTGATAAAATTTGAAAATATCATAGACTTCATTGTTCAGATGTATTCTAAGAAAAAAGTGTAGTTAAACCAATAAAATCCCTAAGCCCAACAATTTTTACTTGCAAAATTGAACAGCTCTATGTCAGTTTTTATGAATGGTCCTGCTCTCTTCTCTGTATTCCTTTGCAGTGCTTAATTACAGAATGCCATGCATGTTTGGTAGTACCAATACCATATGTATGTGGTAGGAGTGGTAACCAGTTTCTGGATTTGTAATGCACTATAAAGAGATATTTTATAATTCTGTAACTGTATGGCAGTGTTATGCCAAAAAAAATGTATAAACATATAAAGCAATAGTTTATGTTGCTTATGGCTATATTTTAAATCATTTGTAAAATGAAATACTTGGATTTCCTTTCAGGTAAATATATTTTTAATAACAGCCGCCAAAAACTCTGAACTAATAAAGCTTCTTCATTTAGCAGCATTGTTTTAGCAACATGTACAAATATTGTGGAGCTCTAATAATATGTAATTGCTGTTTGGCACTTGTTTGTATAGTCTTCTGTAAATATATTATCACTTAAAAGTAGGGAATTAAAGGCTCTGGTCCTCCTTTTTTTTTGTCGTCAGTGGCAAAATGACCACAGATAGTAGAGGAATGAAGGAAGGCCCAGAGTCAGCTTTTCTAAAACTCCATGGTTTGTTTTTTGATTTAAGAAAAATGTATACTATGAAAACACTGTTAACATTAAAGAGTAAAATATCCACTATGCTCATGCAGGCATAAACCCTCTGGAGCAAAACCAGGCTACTGCTGCTTAAATGTAGCAGGGAAACATTTAACCTGCTGGTTTTATTTATCCTGTGCTGGAGCTGTAGGATTGGATGGCTTCAGCTCTGGCTTTGTAGTAAGCTGTTATTCACATGGTGTGACTATAGATGCATGAAGCTCTATAAAGGGCCCAGCAGATTTGGAAAGGGTTTCCTACTCTCACATGTTTCTTCTTAAAGAGGAGAAACAGGTTCTCCTTACACTGAGGGAGGACTTCCCATGCAGTGTGTATCTCAAATCAAGCTTAGTGTTAAGATGGCTCTATTAACCTACTTCCATGCTGTCAGGTCACCCAGGGATGGCATTGAACTCATAGCTAATAACGTGATGTGTCAGTGTGTTGGTCTCTCCAGAAAACTCAGTTACAGCTCCCTGAGGGAACTACTGTGGCTTACCTGGCCCTTGGCAAAGACTGGCTATCAGGCACTCACCCTGCCCTGCCCTGGGAGCATAAACTGTACCAAAAAGGGCCAGGGCCTCTGTGGAAACACTTACTGATGTTGCTGGCTGATGCACCTGCAGCTCCAGGCTTTGAGTATGTCTGCAGTAAAAATACTGCTCCTGTGTAAGCACAGACCCTCATGAGTGCCAGAGCCACTTGTGAAAAGTCACTGGTGCTTGTTCCAAGAGTAAGAGCCTAAACTGATATCCTAAATTTAGCTGGCCCTAATTAAATTAAGACTGACCAGCTTCTGGAGGAGGTGTTACAAGGGGCTGATGAGCCCAGCACCCTCTGCCTTGCCTACTGCCTCCCCTGGCCCAATGCCAGGCACCCACATGGAGCACAGCCACCCAGTCTGTCAGGGCCCTCAGGTCAGGAGGGGAGCCACCTGCTCTGTCCCCTCCCACATATATCTCTCAGGGCATCCATTCACCTACTTTCCTTTATTTTGGGGGATAAAATCTAGGAAACATCCAGCTGCAGGGGTGATGGGGACACACAGAGCTCATGTCTGCACTGGAGGGGAGAGCACACAAGGAAGGAAGGTTGCAGTTGTGTTTGTGCAAGGCAACCTGGGAAGCACTTTCATCATGCGCAGCGGTGGTGGAGACAGCCAAAATAAATGGCAACTACCTCTGTTGTTCAGGGAGCTAAACCACAAGGTTTTACTTTGAAATTGTTTCACTGAAATATTTTTTCTAACAGAGCTGTGCCATAAAATTGGGATGAGAATGTTTTATTTTGATATATGCAGATGATCTTGAGCAAGGTCTAAAACATTTATGAAGGCCACATTAATTGCAAAAATGTGATTTAGCTAACCAAACCTGGGAATACTCTTCTAAAATTACATTTTAATTGATTTATTTTGCTTTGTTTGCCAGGGATGGATAATAAACTGGAAGAAAAATATTAAATATCTTCGCTCCCTGGGGTTAATCAGGCCAAGCATTATCCCTGCAAAGTTAAATCAGTAACTGGAGAGTATGTACAGTTTAAAAATAATGCTCTGAAGAAGCAGTAAAAGTATCTACCAAAGTATTTTGCAACTAAATAGAGACATGTAATGGCATTGCTTTTTGGATGTTAGATTCACGTATCTTCAGAGTTGCATCACATTGTAGGCAATACTTTAGTATGACTTCAGTTACTCATTAGTACATGTAATGGAACTGGTGCTTCAGCTCCATGAAACCTGTTCTTTGAAACGTGTCTCTGTTCAGTGGGGGCAGGTAGGTTGGATGTTTAGAAACACTGGTGTGCCCTGCTTTGTCCACACCTTGGCAGGCTGGCACTCCTGGCTGGCACAGGCAGCCAGCCCAGTAGAATCTGGGGCCAGGGTCGTAACATGGCCCTGCTCCTGCTTCTCCAAAGATGCTGTAATCCAACACACTTCACTGCCTCAAAATGGTGAGCTGAAGATTTGGCCTTCTCAGAGCTGGCCTGGGATCTGGCCATGATCCAGGGTTGGGGTGGGATTGTCCTGCCCCACCCCTGAAGTCTGATTCCTGAAGGCTATTATGTGCCCTGTTAGTTTATTGACCTGTCCAAGCGCAATAACTTGCAGAAATTAATGGCAGCTCAGATCTTATGTTTAATCTTGGACTGCACTTTATGGGGTGAGGTTAAGAATAAAACTGTTTTTCACTATGAAAAACCAGTTTAAGAAGGTTTAATTAGGCTGAAGGATTTACCTTGTTTGATAAACTTGCAAAATGATTTTTTAATATTTTTTATATTGTATATGCAATGCATTAAACATTTTGGCAGGAAATATTCTATAGACATTGTAATTTCTAGTCTTACTGATTGTAGGGAGAATGTTTAAAATTCAACTGGCTCTTTCTATTTTTATTTAATGTATAAATCAGGCATAATTCATGCATAGTTCCTTCCAGGTTTAGACATTTATTGAGCACTGTGTATGGTTATAAACATTTTGTGACAGCTGTTTCAAATTTCAGAATAGGAAAAAAAAAAAAAAAAGAAACCTCACATTTTCACATCTCCAATTTCCTCTGAAAGCTTACACGAAGAAGCTTTGAATTCTCAGCATCCAAACTGGCAGTTGAAATTAGAGCCTTGAATTACTTCTTAGAACTACGACTTGGGATCTTTAGTCCTACATGGGACCCTCAGTCCATTGTAGGCAGATCTGTAGTACTTAGTTAACTGAAAATGCAGAAATTTAGTAGAATTGTTCAAAACTATGAGGCACCTAATGCTGATAACTTAATTAGCAGGTGCTGTCAGGAAGTCTGTGAAGGGTTTCTCTGCACCTAGAGGAAGCTTGGGAGCAGCCTAGTTCTTCAGTCAGGTTTGAAAAGATTATTATGAAACCAAATATTTTAACTCTTTACCTAAAATAAGTTTCTTCTATTTTTTCCTTTTTTATGGTAAGGACACAGTGATAATGGCACCTTTTTTTTTTGTTTTGTTTTTTACAGTTTAAAGTGTAAAAAGCCCCTTTGTTATGCTGACACACATCAACAACACCCCCCCGCCCCCTTCCCCACTGGTGGTTGCTTCTTACTCCTCCTCAGTCACCACCATCCCACACCCAAAGCTGGCACTGCTCATTTACCCTGCCCAGACAGGAGCCAAGTGCCCCACACCATGGAGGTGACCTGTGGAACTGGCATTGGTGGCCATGGTCCTGCATGGCCTCAGGCACTGCTGTGGAGGTGGTCACACCCAGCTCTTCAATGAGGAAGCAGTAAATATCTGGTTTTTCCTCCTCTTCCCCAAATTTATCCTTCTATGAGGTTGCTTTTTGAGGCAATTCCCAGTGCTTAACCTCCCCCCAAGGCTACACACTGCCTGGTCCTGGAGGAGACACTGCTTGCCAGGCTGCAGCAGGTACCTGTTCCTTACTGTTCTTTCCTTGCTCAGCTGCTAATCCCTTTTCCAAAGCAGAAGCAGTCTTCTCCCAGCTTTCCACATTGCCCTGTTTAAACAATAGGTAATGGCCCATCTGTCCATTGTTATGTGCTTTGGGACCTCTTTACTCAACCACTGTCCATATTTTCAAGGCTTTGCTGTTATCCCACCTTTAGCCCATGCAGACACCTGGTGCCAAGCTCCATTCACCCAGAGAGATGGTGACAAACCCGTGATTCCTGTGCCAAGGCAGCGCAGCCTTGCCGACGCTAAGGAGCAGCAAGAGAAGGCCACAATCCCTTGGGAAATGGAGAGCCCAGCCCAGGCCCGGCCTCCATGAGGAGTAGCATTGCTTTTAGGGACGTGGGTGTAGGAGGTTGCAGTGGGCCTTCCTGTGACTTTATATGAAATTTCCCAGAAGGCCACGCTCAGGTATCAGAGTTTGTTTATGGTAATGGAGGCCCAGTGCCATAAAACTAGCACAAATATGTCCCAATAGTGCTTTTCAGGAGCTTTTCACCACTTTGTATAAAATGCTGCTGACAACATTTCAATCTTGAAGTCTCCTGCAACCATCAGATAATTAAGAAATGTTGCTGAGTCACACCCACTTAGCGTAAGTGCCTCCCTGGGGCACGACTGGGAACGCTGCTGCGTGTTTCAGATGTGTCCCCAAACACGGCAGATGGGAATGATTGAGTAACATACCCAGTGGCACATTCTCTGCTGACTCATTTCCTGCACTGCTACTGAGATAATAGGACTCCTACCAGGTAAATTCAAGGCAGAGTTTGGACAGAACTTTGCAAGGATCTTTTAATATAAACACAGAAGAATGATAAATTTATATAAAAGTCACCCTGTAGTTCAAGGTGACTTGCTGGAGGGAATCTGGCTCCTCTGGGACTTGTTTGTTGAAATTAGATATAGGATGAAAGCTGTTTCAGAGACCACTCTCCCACTGGCACCTGAGTAAATCCCAGTGAGCATCATATAGTTTTTTCAGAAATAATTTGAGAAATTATACACATCCCAGTGTTTTGGTTTTAGCAGACTAAGGGCATAGGTAAAAATGGGATTTTGCTGCCTGAATCATTTGATATAAACTAAAAATGTAAAATTTAAAAAATATCATATCGAATGTGAAAATTGTGACCAGACAACTCCAGTTTGGTGGTTGCCTAACTTTAAATTGTCTTACCTATTAAGTGAAATGTTTATGACATCCCTGATATCCCACTTGTGGGCAGTCTCTGATGGTAAAATTCCAGCATCAGGAGGCAGATGGGAATTAATGAAACATTGCAAAGGTCTGCATAGAGGGATACTGAGAGAGCAGACTCAGAAAGGACTGTATTGGATTGGAGAGTTTCTAACCCAAGCATATTTTTTAGGTAATGGCTTGAGAATGAGGCGCTTTCAGTGCCATGGTGAGGTGGTCTGCGTTTAGAGGTGGGCACTCCTGTCCTCTCCAAGTCTCTTTCTCATCCAGAACTGACTGGATGAGTGTTTCAAAAGAGGCTTATATTGCATTCAATATCTGATGAATTTATGGATCTACAAATCTAATTTTACCTTCCTGTAACGTGAACTAAAAATTCAGAAGTCCTGAGCCTGCCTTGAGCAGGATTTCTGCAAGGGTGGAAACTTGTGAACCCTAGTGGAACAACTATCCTTATGATGCTTCATTTTTTGGTCCTGAATGCACCAACAGTCTGCAATATTCTGTGAGGGGTTTGCTTGTCTTCAAGTGTTCAAGAGCAGACCTGACCCGTTGCAGCCCTGTAACCTGGGATCACACTGCTACAAAAAGAGCTGTGGAAGAAAACCATGAGACTCCTCACTGGGGGCCTCCTCTGGAGCTGGAATTAAGCTCTGGAGGAGGCCTGGATTCCTGGGCTTTGCCTGTGCCCAACCATGCTCCTTGCTGAACCTAACTGGGTGGCTTGGCTTGTCTGAACCTGCTTCTTCATTGTTATTTTTTTGTTTATTTGGAGACTAGACAAGGGAAAGTGGAGATTAAACAAAGAAATTGAATAGTCTTTGTTGCAATTGTAATGAGATAGACTGCTGGTAAAACACTCTGATGCCTCAGACACCAGCCTGGAGAGGCCCTGAGAACATTTTTCCTCCTCAAACACCCTTGTCCAACCACCACAGCCCCAAACCATCACACCAGCCAGAACAGCAGCATCTGCATCACTACTGGTGAGCATCTGCATCACTACTGGTGCCTCCTCCGTTCTAGCACCACAGCCCAAGAGCCTGATGACTTACAGCATGGCCCCATGGCTAGTGGATTTACTTGCACTTCTGGCCTCAGGCTCTCCCTTTCCCTATTCATAGTGGGAAACTTTGGCTTTTCCTTGTTCTTGCTGCTTGACTTTGGGCTTGTTCCACCTCCCTTGCCTGCCACTCACCCTTGTCTGCCTTCTTTTTCAATAAAAAGTCTCAGAAGACAGCCCAATATGAGAATGAAACTAGTGGCAATTGCATATGTTCACATCTATTTTAGTGACAGTCCTGTTAACCCTGGCTGTGTTACAGCCTTTCTCCCAACACTGGTAATCATTTGGATGGTAACTCTGCTTGACTGAAGACTGTGTCTGGCCTGCAGATACTATCCCAGGCTCAAAAAGTCAAAACTCATGAAAAAACTTAGCAAAACAAGGTAATTGTCACAATGTTTAGGATTTACACAGTGCTGTTCACACAGGTCATGTCAGCATTTAAATTTCTCTCTTCATTTCTCTGTTCAATGATTTTGTGTGGATAACTATGGGCAAGATTAGAGAACCTTTGCTTCTCTTTAGCTGTAAGTCTCCTGTGAAAGACAATTAGTGAAAATCAGCTGAACCCTTGAAGTGGTCACTTTTCATGGATGAAAACTGGGAAGCTGTTGAGAGGTTAAGGTCATTATTTGAAAAATAATCCTCAATTTCTGACGTAAAGGATTCTTTGATTTTCTGTCTCCAATTTGGTTTGCCTCTCTCTCCTTTATATATATCTACAGTGAAAGTTGAAAATATCTCAGGATGGGGATGTCTTATAAAGAAATGCAATGAGACCATAGGAAACTGATGAGATGCTTTCTCTGGAAGCCAAGCTGCAGGACAAGAGAGGCATTTCACAAGTGGTAGAACAGCTGGCAACTCCAACCCACACCATCTGGATTTGTGTGATTTCATAATATTTATTGTCACTAACTCTGAGAGGAATATGAATAGAGCTGGCTGCAAGTGGAAATGAGCTGGCTTTTCAATAGAGCGAATTGTGTGTGGAGTCTTGGCAGGGACTCGTGGCAGGGGGAGCATCTGATACCAGCCGGCCAGCCATGCATCACCACTTCATTGGTCAGGCTGGCTCCGTGCAACAACAACAGAAACATTTTCAGTCAGGCAAGGGAAGCTCTGCTGAGAAAATGGCATTTCAAATCTATCATTTGGAGAAGGGAGATACAAAGTTGCCAGCTCTCCATCTTTAGTCTAAAGCTTGTGAGAGGTGCATCTTTTTTTTTCTGAAAACGTTAACGTCAGTAGATGTCAAATTACTCAAGAATCTTATACTTACAGTTGAAAAAAATTCTTTTTGAGTCTTATGGTTAAGAAAATCTGTGACCTACCTCTACCTAACAGCTGCAGAAAATGGAAGAACCCCCGAGTGCATTTTCTTAAGTCTTGTGATTTGAGACAGTTTGTGGTTTTGGGATTCTTACGTGTTATTGTGAAAACAGCAAGTTGTCAGTGTTGAGCATATTCGTGTAAGTAGAGTGATTGCTGCCTTAGGAAACTGTTCTCTGAAGTGCCTGTTTTGCTCCATGAATGCCAAAGGGAACACTGCTACTCCTAGCACAGCTGTCCCAGTTGGAAGCTCAAATTGGGACAGGAAGAGTTTAGCCTGTTCTTCATCTGTGAAATGGGTTAACATGTTTTTTTCCTTTCTTCAGCCAAAGGATAAATTATTCCTCTTCTGATACCACAGTCTAGTAATTATGTAAAAGTTCAACCAGTCTTAGGTTTACTTTCAAATGTTTTTACTTATAGAGGGGCATTAGAAAAGCTTAAAACTTTAAGTTTTCCTTCCTTCCTTCCTTCCTTTAGTCTTCCTTCCTTCCTTCCTTCCTTCCTTCCTTCCTTCCTTCCTTCCTTCCTTCCCTTTTTACAAAAAAACCTGGTTCTCTTTTCTGAGATTCGCTAGTATTTGTAGTACAGCAATTTAAAAAACCTGCTAGGCTGAGGAAAAGTGTAGTGAGACATGAATTCCAGAGAAGATGAAGTGCCTTGCTAAGCAGCAGACAAAAATACATCTTATGTCCCGCTTGCACTGAGTGCAATGCCTCAAAAGCAAAAGGGCAGAGTGGCGCTGGCTTTACCGTCCTTAGTTAGCAGAAATGGGTAATAAAAGCAACAGCAGAGAGGAATGAAAAGATCTGGCACTGGCCAGATTATATTAACAAGATACCCCTCTAGAAAAGCCTGTGATGGGGACAGAAATATCTTCAACATTGAGACTCCTCTGTAAATAGCATGTTAAGAGAACATTGAGAAGAACAAGTTTGTGTATCTAACTCAGGCACTGTGGTGAAGTTAAACCAAGAAACAAAGAAACTCATCTGTTTCTGTCAGCTCTCTCAGCATAGTGTGAGCTGTGCATCCATTAAAAAGGGAGAGTTCAGCTAGAGGAATAGCAAGAGGTTCAGAAGGCACCGCCTGTGTGAAACATTCACTTTTTTCCAAATAGGCCCAGAGCAAAGCAGACCTGTGCCTGGGATGGTCCCACTCTGGAGTGCCCTGTTCCACTCTCCAGGGTCAGGGTTTGTCTCTGAAAAGCACCTGTGCAGCTGTGAAGGCAAATGGAGAAGAGTGGATCCTGAGCAAGGTGCAGCCAGGTTCAGCCACTCAAGGCAGCTGCCTGCACAGTAGCAGATTTTAAAAACCATTGTGAGAGAGAAATGCTCTGTTGAAATGAGTGCTTTGTGTAGGTGTGTATTCTGCATCCCTTTCTCAAGGTGATAGAAGAGCCCTGACAGAGCAGGCATGCTGGGAAGGAAACCTCGTGGAGACAAAGTATTTTCAAATCTCTCTTCCCTTATCAAGTAATATTGCTCTTTCTACTTCAAGAGGAAGGACTGGGAATTTTTCAGCCTGTCATTGACTTCATCCATTTTACCAGTTTTTATGTCCCTCCCTGGTGAAATCTCATTGTAGCTGAAAAAACAGCAAACATTGAGGACACATGAAAGAAGGGAATCCCAGCTGTTCTTCCTGGGCATGGGACACCTCCCGCTCTGAATGCCTCATGTTTGTGCACCAGGATCTGTCCCTCCCAGAGGCTTTTCCTGAATGAACTGTATAATACTAAAGAAGTTCCTTTATCATTAATTTCCCAAGGGCATTTTGAACAACACTCCATCACAAAACTCTAAGTTTATTCACTTTGTATTGCATTTTGTGGCAGGAGGGGAAAAAATGGTCCTGTTTCAGAAATGCTGGCATGTGCAGAAAGATGGAAAGATAAAGTGGACTGCAGCATCTTCTCTTTTTCCTGGTCAGACAAGCTCACCCAGAGCCCCAGCTGCCAGCAGCAGCTCAGACATTCCCAGGCACAAGTCCTGACTGGTGCCAGGTTTCGGAGGATGAAGAGGGCAGGCTGCTGCTAGCAGCTGGCTGTGCTGGGTTTCCCAAAGGTCTCCCACTCTTTGGCCTCTGTAGTCTGGGCTTGATGCCACAGGAGACTCAGTGTCTGAGTGAGTGGGTCTTTATGTGTCCTCAGCCATTAAATAGAAGGTCAGTGTGGTCTTGAAACAAAATTATTCAATTGAAAATCATTGTTAACAATTCACTCAGATCCATAACACTGACATTCCTATAAACACAGATATTTCGCAGCCAGATACTATGTCCACTATTCCTGAAAGAATAGAAGGGCTTTATTTTTTTTAAGTGCTGCTGTTGAGCAGACAAATGGAAACATGAACATTATATAGAACAAGATGCGTAGTTAAGAGAAAAAATCCTTCAGCTTCATGGTAACAAGATTGTATTTAAACATATTCAGCATATTGTCCAGGCATGTCCAGAAAAAATCAGTCTTATGATCAACATGCCACAGGAATCTCATTTTTTAATTTATCTCTCTCAGGGATTCTTTTTTGATCCTTCTGATCAGACAAGAACAATTACTGTGCCTCTAAGCTCTTCCCTGCCTCTAGCCTCCAATTAGTCACATCTGATATCATTCTTTCAACATAAAAATAAGGTCATCTCTTCAACTGTTTATGTCTGAATCTGAATCTAACTGATCCTGTCTGAATCTAACTCCCAGACCAATAGCCAGCCCAGGGCTTTCTGCATCCAGGTTTTCAAAATTGTCATCCCTTAAAAACTTTTGTCTGATTGAATTTTTGTTTGCTTGATATACCTTCTGGTGTTTTGGGAAGTACAGAGGGTGAGCCAGGCACTTGGCTGGCTGTGTTTAATTTCACTAAGCAAGCCTTCTGAGATCAGTGGGGTACCAACACATCCCAAACAGAGCCTGTACTTAAATGCAGTGAGTCCAGGATTATCTCCTCAAAACTTTTTTCAGTTTGTTTACTTCTTTTCAAACCTTTGAACTATGCACTTGTTCTTCATCTGTTCTTTCAATTCTGTCATGGAAAGAGGTTACAGTCTTTATGGTTCGTTGGGTTTTCCTTTCTGATTTCAGTCAGGCCTCGAAGGCAGGAGCTTCTCACCCACATTTATACAAGATGAAAAGCAGGTTGGTCATGATGGCATGTGAACTTATTGTTGAAGCACTTCCCCTCCCCATCAGGGTATCCTTTTCTTTTAGGCAAGTACCAAGAAAGCACCAGCCATTCAAAACAAAATGGTACTGGGAAGAAAAATCATAATATTTCATTTACAAAAGGTGATGAAAAATGAAATAAAAGGCTCACAAAAAACCCCCAACTCTTCTGCTTTTATATGGGGCCTGGCTCTTCCTCCGGTCTGGGGCAGAGATGGGGCCAGCCCAGCTGGGGAGCCAAGCCTGAGCCACATTGTGAGGACACAGGGCCTCCCAGCACAGTCCTTCCCAGCCAGTGTGCTCTTACTGCCCCAAAGACCTCAGAGGTGCGAATGTCCTGCCTTCATCCTTGCTCACAGCACTGCCATGGAGCCAGAGCAGGAGATGCCTGACAGCACAGGGAACACAGGCACCAACAGCAGGTGCTGCGTTCAGCTTTGAGATCCATGTAATTCTGGCATCTTTGGGAGACTCCTGGGAGCCCCCTGGAGATAAAGCTGCAAGTTAATTAGAGGAGGTTTGCTGGGAACTTTTGTTCTGGGGTGTTGTGGAGAGGCTGCCAAGTCTTGTCAGCTTTGGGACTCTTACCCACTGCTGCTCTTCCATGGGGGCAGCAGTGAGGTCAGGGGAGCCAGGGAGCATATCAAGCATGACTACATGGATCCAAGAGTGGTAGCCAAGGGCACGGAGGCCAATGCAGTGTATTCCAGGTATCACCAGTGAGAGGAATGTCTTGAGGCAGAGCGGAAGAATCCTGTATGTCCACAAGGGATTGCATAGCTGGTGTCAACAACAAAGATTTGTCTTCAAAACCTTTCTGATGATCAAGTACTTCTGGGAAGAGATTGGATCCCTCTCACCAAACAGGGAAAAGTGTCTTTGCCAATGTGCTGGCCAGCCTGGGGAGGAGAAGTTTTACACTAGAAGTGATGGAGGAGAGAGGTGATGATGACTGACAATCAAATGAGGAAGAGATTGGCAAGGAAAGGATGTGGGTTGATGCAGACAAGAGACCTTATAGCCAACATAAGGCAGAAAGGAGCAGAAATGGGGCCACCCTAATGGTATGCACAGAAATATGGTCAGTCTGCATGACAGCATGGTGGGGCAAGACCTCATACATTTTCTAGGAAATCAGAACAACTGGGAGTTGCCTTCATATGAGAGAGCAAAGAGGGTGCAGCTGTCTCTGCCTTGGGGAGGACGATGAGCCAGCTGAGAGCTTTTAGGTCAGGGTTAGAAGGTACATCATCATGGATGACACTGTGATGGGTGTCTGCTACAGACCACCTGAGCAGGAAGAAGTAGAAAAAGCCTTCTTCAGACAACTGGAATATCCAAAATGTAGGAATAGTATGTATATATTGCCAAAACCAAAAAGGTTTTATATATAATTCCAAGATGGTGGTGTGGTACCATGGGACATTGTCTCCTACCTGGGAGGAAGCCTGACCCACAGCATACTGCAGACCTCAATCCAGGCAGAGTTGTGTGGGAGGATGCCACAGAACCAAGGGTGCCAAGTCTCAGGTACCAGGCAGTGGTGCCACCACCCTGTGGCTCAGGTGGGGGACAGTGACGGTGTCCTTGTGGCAGGACATGCAGCAGAAGCTTTGGCAGGCAAAAGAGTGGCAGAGGAGGTGAGCAGCTGCACACTGTCAGGAAGAGTGAGCAAGAGATCGACAGGCTCTTTGCAGAGGCTGAACAGCCCCAAGGTCCCTTCTAAATGGAATTATTCCATGAATCTGTGATATGAGGACAAACAAAAATAAGCAGATCTACCTTCATAGAAGCATGAAGGAAACTGTGAGCACAGGTAATTCAGTGATAGGTGGTATGATCAGATTTGTAGAGCTACAGTAACTGAACTTTAATAATGCTGAATAATGCTGAATGGATAACCTAGAGGTCTCAACCCAAGGTTTTGTACTCAGCTTTGAGGATGATGTGGAGCAACAAGAGTGCTGAGATGGCTAAAAGTGTGACTTGTAAAGAAATATTAAGCAGACTCACACTATTAACCGAAAGAAGACAAATTGGATGAAAAAACATTGCAGGAGTCTGCAAATACTTCAAACTATACTTGGACAGTTCCAAAGAGGAAAGAAATCACCTAGTCTATGCTTGTGCTAGATATTGCAAAAATGCAACATTCTAAATCTTCACAGACTCCTAAAGCACTGGCCTATCATCTATAGCCGTGTGGGCAGCCTATCACATGGAAAGCCCCTAGCAGCAAGGAAGAAGTATTTGTTAACTGTTTTCACCCACTGCACAAAATGCCATAACCTGCTACATTTACCTAAGTTCCAGCCCTGGATAATGGCCTTTTGCTTGTGGAAATGAATAGCTGGTGTCAACAACAAAGATTTGTCTTCAAAGCCTTTCTGATGATCAAGTACTTCTGGGAAGAGATTGGATCCCTCTCACCAAACAGGGAAAAGTGTCTTTGCCAACGTGCTGGCCAGCCTGGGGAGGAGAAGTTTTACACTAGAAGTGACCAAGTACCCTTGGTTTGCCTGTTTCCACAGATACCTGGGAAGCTTTGTTTTGCCTTCAGATTCCACATTGCTTTGCCACAGTACTCCCTAACTGGGGCAGATAGTGGCATCTCAAAGCATTACCAGACTACCTGTCTTCATCAACAGAACTGGAAGCACAGGAAGGAAATGAATATTCATAGAACCATTGCCTCCATAATATAAACAAACATGTAGGGAAAGGGAGGCAAAGGATTAGGAGAGTTAGTTAAAAAGAGGTGGAGTTTTTGGGGGATGTTTTTATCCCCTGGGGTATATATCTAGCTGAGTGAAGATCCTGTATTTTCTCCATACGGCTATCTGATGGGTTGACCTTGGCCAGCTGCTAGATACCCAACCAGCCACTCTCTCACTACCCATCCTCAACAAGATAGGAGGGAAAATAATGCTCATGGTCTGAGATAAGGACAGGGAGATTGATTGCTCAACGATTACCATCATGGGCAAAATATACTGAATGTGGGGAAGATTAAGTTACTGCCAGCCAAAATAGAGCTGGATGATTATAAACATAGACCTAAACCATCCAAAATCCCCACCTTCTCCTCAGCTTCAACTTCACTCCTACATTTCCAACTTGTTCAAAGTTGCCATTGAAAAGGTTCCCATTCCTGTGCAGGATCTAGAAGTTGATGTAGGTAGATGCAGTTGACTCTAATAGGTACAATATGTAGAAAAGAAAACGTTGTCATAGTGGAATATATACATTCCTGTTTCCTTTCTTTTCACTAGTGAAGAAGGGTGTTCCTGTAAAGGTTAGGAAATAAGATTGTTTTTGTAGCTTATATTTGTCTTTCTCATTTGTCTTCTGAAATTTCCCCTTAACATACTGGACAGTATCATTAATCATTTTATAATAGCAGCCAGTGGCCAGCAAACAAAGAGGTTGCTAAGCAAAAAATTGGACAGGCACCTCTCCAATCCTCCTCGAATTGCTCATAGGTGTCCCTTGCACATACACAGCTCAGCTCTTTGGTGGACACACTTGAAGGGGCCAGACATACAGGCCATTTTTTGGACATATGGCCAGTGCTTCCTCAGTAAGCCCAACACATGGAGGAGACATCAGACTTACCATGCAAATGCTTGTCACTTGAGCAGTAGATGTGAGGCAGGCTGGGTACACCCTGGCCATTGCAGACTCTGTGGGTGTGCTCATAAACTTCTCTCCAGGAACTGCAGGACAGAAACACATCTGGTCTGTAATGTAATACACTATGTAAGTTGCATTTTAAAAAGAAACTAAATAACAGCATGAGGTCCATAGTCAAGAATCATACATTGAAGGGTTTATTTCATCAAAACAGGATTTAGTGTATGTTTTCCCAAAGTGCTTACATCGTTTGTGTTTTAAATTCTACAGTGTTTATGACTGTGGGATCCCTGAGGTTTGCTACCAGTTTGATAGAAAAATATTACTTAATACCTTCTCAAAATATGTACAAGGTCATATCAAGCTATCATTTTTTTAAGCAGGAGCCCTAGACAATACAGTTGAACAATAATCATACTAATGGTCCTAAATGTGCTTGTATCAATATGTTTTTTCACTGCATAAAGAATCAATGTTATTTAAAAAAATCATAGCAATTATAAGGACAGCCAATTTGAGAGTGCTATTTACTGAATAGCTAGTGAACAATTTTCCAGTCCCCCTGTTTAAATTAATGAATATTTAAAGAGGAGAGTAATTCAATTTCCTTAGGACCTGCCCAGTTTCATTAACACAGCAGGGAAAATACAAAATACGTATTTGAATGCTTTATTCTTCAGAAGAAGCTATTCTACCTCAGACGTGTGGAAGATTAAAAGAAATCAGCGAACAAAATAACATTAACACTGTTTGTAACACTTCTGTTATTTTTCAGCCTTAAACTCTGGCAAGTGAAAGATGGTTAAAGTCCTATTTTTTAATGAGACTTTTCATAGCATAATGTACATGGTTTGCGAGTGTTCTGAAAAAATGACTTTTTTTTTTTTTTTTTTAATCACTAAGCAGCAGCAGCCATTTGGAGGGGAGGGTGACTCCAGCATGGCAAAGCCTGGTGCAGGCTAGGATGTCTCCCAAGTACAGTGATACTGTATAAAAGCCATTCGGAATGCCAGCATGCTTCACTGTGCATGGAAGACTGTAAATGATACCAAAGCAGTACCTTATCTGGGTTGAACAAAGACTGTCAAAAAAATGTTCCTTTCCTTTTATTTTTTTTTTCTGGATGAATTTCATTTACCTTTTCAACAGATTTTAAATCTTTTGTAAAACGCTCCAAGGGCGCAGAGCACAGTGTGAGACTTGTAATCAGCCTGAAAAGAGTGACAGAAAGCTGGCTCATTTGGTGTCTCCCAATGCTTTCCTTTTTTCTAACCTATCTGTTTACAGCTTAAATCAAAGGAAATTTGAGTTTTTAACTCTTACAGCAGGTAGCAGAAAAAAGCACAATGGAACCTGAGCAAAATATTTGAAGTAAAATCTGCATTCGGGAGAAAATCAAGGGCATGACTCACCTGCAAAAACCAATTATTGTACATGCTTAACCTTCTTTGTTGTTGACCCACCTGACAAATGAATGCATAGATTTAACATGAAAAAAATACCATGCTTAGCTTTTCATAATGAAAGTGACTAACTGAATGAAAACAATTTGGGGGTGGGAAGGACATGTATTAGCTGTTGAATAACATTAAAAAAAAGACCTTGGTGTGGAGCTCTAGCAAGAAGAGCTGAAGTGTCTATGACTGATACTTATCAGCCTGTTTGTAAAAGCATATAATACAGATCAGAGGTGTGCCTCAGCCAACTTTGGGTCCCTGGAGAAGTGTTTGCAAGGAAAAGTAGGCACTTGTGGTTTGCCTCTTTACATTCTGCCTAAATAAATAGATGCATATATTTTAGATCTCATCTTCACCCTCTCGGAATGAACACTGTCTTTGTGGTCTGTGTTGGCACAAAGCTGCTCTGCTGCATGCCTGGGCTTTCTATGAGAAACAAATTGGGTAGGGGAACAAAGTGAAGTCTGGAAATAGCTGCCAAGATGAGAATATATCACTGTATCTGGTCCCTTTGTGTGAGACTGGGACAGCTGCGTTTTGCCTTTCTCAATTCCATCTGGAATTTCATGCACATGCTTCCCCAGGGATATTTTCTTTGTCACTGTGTTGCGGTTTAAACTCCAGCTGGCAACAAAGCCCCATATCCGCTCACTCACTTTCCCCCAGTGGGATGGGGGAGAGAATCAGAAGGCTAAAAGTGAGAAAACTCGTGGGTTGAGATAGAAACAGTTTAACAGGTAGAGCAAAAGCCACACATGCAAGCAAAGCAAACCTAAGAATTCATTCATCAATCCCCATGGGCACGCAGGTGTTCAGCCATCCCCAGGAGAGCAGGGCCCCATCACTTGGAATGGTGATTTGGGAAGACAAACACCAATCACTCCAAAGGTGTCTTCCATTCCTTCTTCTTCCCCCAGCTTTACAGGCTGAGCATGATGCCATGTGGTATGGGATGTCCCTTTGGTATTTGGTGTCACCCATCCTGGCAGTGTCCCCTCCCAAGTCCTCGTGTACCCCCAGCCTCCTCGCTGGTGCAGTGCTGTGAGGAGCAGGACTCTGCTCAAGCACTGCTCAGCAATAACTGTTATCAACACTTTTTCCATCACAAATCCAAACCACAACCCCATACCTGATACTCTGAAAATTGACTCTACCTTAGCCAAAACTGGGACACACTGCTATTTCGTTGTTGTCTCTTTAAAATAAAATATAATTAATTTTTAAGAAACACATGCTGAAGCCACTAAAATCAGTGTTTTTAATACCATGTTATCAATATTAAATACAAATCCCTTGTTCCACAGCTAGAGCATAGAACTGAAGGGATAAGATATTGTCTGATAATATTATTCAGCATCCCCATAGGTACCCACCTATATAATCTGAAAGTCTCTGTACTTAATATAGAGATTTGAAATAAAAGTTAATGCTCACACTGTATGTCTCTGTTATTTGTGAAGCGGCTAAGACAGTACTTTCAAATAACTAAGAACTTCAAAATCAATAACATTAATAAATGACTTAATGAAAAACATGTCCTCTGTAAGTCTGAGCAGATTCTAATGGAAGTAAAATTAGAACCCAAATTTTCTAAGGGATCAGGTGTCAAGCCATGCTACAGGTTATATGCTTGTTCTTTCATCCAGCTTTGCTCAGCAGGAAGAAATTTTATTTCTCAGGTCTTGTAGGCTACACCGACAATGCCAGCCACAGCCAGACACAAGGGAATTGAACGCCCTCTGGAGGGCCGTCTGTGTCGTTAATTATTCAGCATGCTTCATGGAACAGCCTCGGCACATTCCCAGACAGGGCCCCCAGTAGGCACTCTGGGTGTATCTGGTTTGCACGGTAAGGATTTGGTAGCAGGACTACTGCAGGACTACTGCAGGGGTGGCTGCTGTGAGAAGATGCTGGAAACATTCCCCCATGTCTGACAGAGCCAATGACAGCCAGCTCCAAGGTGGAGCCACTGCTGGCCAAGGCCAAGCCCATCAGTGACAGTGGCAGCACCTCTGGAATAAGATATTTGATAAGGGGCAAAAAAAACTCTGCAGAATTGGAGCCAGAGGTAGGAGTGAGAATATGTGAGGACAATAACTTTGCAGACGTCACGGTCAGTGAAGGAGGGGGAGGAGGTTCCTGATGCCAGAGCAGAGATTCCCCTGCAGCTCCTGGTGCAGCCCATGGTGAGGCAGCTGTGCCCCTGCTGCCCATGGAGGGCCAGGGGTGCAGAGATTCACCTGCAGCCCATGAACGGGACCCACACCAGAGCAGGTGGATGTGCAAAGGAGGCTGTGATCCATGGGAAGCCCTTGCAGGAACAGGCTCCTGGCAGGATCTGTGGCCCCATGGAGAGAGGAGCACATGCTGGAGCGGGTTTGCTGTCAGGACTTGTGACCCTGTGGGGGACTCCCTCTGAAGCAATTCATGAAGAACTGCAGCCTGTAGGAAGCACCTATGTCGGAAAAGTTCATAGAGGACTATCTCCCAAGGGAAGAACCCCATGCTGGAGCAGGGGAAGAAATGTGAGGAGTCTTCTCCCTGAGGAGTGATAAACTGACCAGAGCCCGTGTTCTCTGTCCCTGTGCACCACTGGGAAGGAGGAAGCAGAGAAACCAAGAACAAAGTTGAGCCTGGGAAGAAGAGGGGGAAGGCAGAGAGTGGAAGGTGTTTTTCAAGATTTGATTTTATTTCTCATTACCCTACTCTGATTTGACTTACGATGAAACAACTTAATTTCCCCAAGCAAAGTCACCCTGTTTTGGGACAAAAGAGCATTCTTTAGAGAAGAGCCCCTTGCACATATTATTTATTAGCACTGACAGAGTCATGAAGACAAACATCTAAATAGAGCAGCTACTGGCATTCACAGACAAGGATGCAGAATCACATGGTAGATTAAATGGCAGCCAGTAGGGTTGTTTCCACTTGCAGCACTCAAAATTTGGCCCTTAGTGGTAATTTTACCTACATACCACAACAAAAGCTGTGATGAATTCCCTTGTCCATTATACTTTTCTCAGGGAACAAAGAGCCACTTAGAATCTGTAAGAAATTCTATAATTTCTACAAAGATACTGCCCTTTCTCAGCCAAATTCACTTTAAAATAAAATCAGCTAGTTTATTCCAAACCAAATTGATCTGCTGTGTAATGAAAAATGTAGAATTTGCACGGGAATGGGTGGGGACTGCACACATCCTTTCAGCCATCTCTGTCATGGGAGTGGATGCAGGGAGCAGAGGCTTGTGGTATTAGGGCCTGAAATAATATTGCATATATCCAGAGTCACTTTGTGCCTGTTCCATTAGACATTTTCATAAAGTGCAGTGTATTTTGTACTCCTGAGTCCTAAAACTGAACCCAGTATTAAACTGTGGATTAAACCTTTGAGCTCAGACATCTAGGTATTCGTGTTCTCAATTCGGGAGCTAATGTAAACAACAGTATTCCTGGCCCCATTAAAAAAGACACAGGAATTTAATTTTTTTCACTTACATTCAGTTTCAGTTCTATTCTCCAGAACTAGCTTTCCAATCAACAGCAAAACACTCCCCCAGTGGCAAATTTGATTTCGAAAGACAAGCTGTTTCCTTAAAAGTGATTCTGTAACATGTGAAAAGGAGCTACCATCGAGAAGTTATACTCCAAAACTGTCCTCTGTCAAGTAAATAAAAATAAGATACATAGCAATCTTTCTCTTTCTCTGGCAGAGATGGTTCATCTAAAAAAATTTTATCCTTTCAGTGAGGAGGAAACTGCTTTTAAAAATTATGTAAACTGGTTCAGCAGTGTTCTTTTGAGCTTTGACAATGTCACCGCTGAGCATGCTGATGTTCAACACAGATATCTGAGAATACTGACTTAAGAAGTGGCATTTCTGCACACTTTTGTTACATTTCTTTCATATCAAAATGAGCTTCAGTTTGGTGTGGTAATGTAGGAGCTTTTCCAGGCTTATCTGTGAGGAGCTGAAGTCAGATTAATATTAGTTGTCTGTGTTATTTAAAAGGAGACACAGTTCTGCAAGCCACCTTATTTGTACAGAGCATATTTTTAACAGCAGCAGCTTCTGGTATTTTCTGCTTAAACAGCTGGGATTATGTGAAAGAAGCTGGAGTTATCTCAGCAGCTGTTTTGTCTGGGCAAGACCATAATAACTGTGATCTTGCTGTATGAAACTTCAGATTAAGGAAAGCCATGCTACTATGGTCATCATTCCAACTGATCTGAGACTACCGTGTCCTCTTCTCAATCAAATCCTCTTTATAGATTTGGGATAATGGACCCTTGCAAAGTACTGAATGTGTGAAACACAAGCTTCAGACTCACTGGTGAGGTTGTTTCTTTCCTTTTCTGAACTTCTCAGAACTTAAGCAGTATGGGATATTACACCATTTGTAATGAATGATGAACAGATGAACTGTTTTATTTTGCAATCTTTCCAAAGCAGGGACACCACTGTGAATGTTACTGGCAGCACCCTGCATCCTAGTGTATATTGCATTTCTAGGCCCAGATCAGCATGAAGAGTTTCAAAACATGTATGACAATAAGAAGGGCACAGTTGTAAGGGAGCCTTGATGGAGCTATCTGAGGAACTGATCTTGGTTACACAGCATGAATTTTTGCTACAACTGAATTTAAAAAAAACCACCCTCATCCAGAAGCTTGGAGTACACAGGGTTATTTTCAGAATGTGCGAATGTATGCTGTAAACGTGGCTCTAAAAATGGATTTTGTTCTTGTAGCAAAGGAGCAATTGAATATAAATTCCAAGTGGAAACATCTACTTCTGTTGATGGATGTATTAGTAGTAGAATGAGTGGGTGGTGATGTCTTCTCTGCTTGATATGAGAATTGGTACAGTTCTGTGTTGCTACACATCTCAGCTAGCACTCATGATTTAACAGAAAGGAATATAGTCTAAGCTAGCTGTTCACACACCCTGTGCATTCAATTAGACACCTTTTTAGGGCATCCAGCTCTCCTAGATGCCTGAGAGAGGTGAGATTAATTGTCTCCTGGCACTGTCTGTTTCACTTTGTTGACTGGATAGAGAGCCAGAAATATTACATTAGAAAAGAAATCTGTGTTTTAGATAACTAAATATAGAATATTTGAATTCTATTTGCAGTGTCCATGTTTTCTAAAGGATGGTGACAAGCTGGAGATCATACAAAAATTATTTTGCAACTACTGGAAAAGCCTTTTGTGCTATTCATACAGAGCTCGATGAATTTAGTTTATCCAACAGACATTCAAAAGAAGAGGATTATAGTGTAATTATACAAGGGAATAGATTAGATATTGAAAGATCTTTGACACCGGAGAAAGAGAAGGCAGAAGGAACAGGTAACTGGAACCTAGACTGTATCATGCTCAGTTTGTTGAAGAGTCTGAGTGAAAAATTTGGAAACAACTTTCAGGGAAAGGGTGTCTTCTCCGTTTCTTGGCACATTCAAGTTGGAACTAAATGACTTGCTGAATGGGTTTGGCTGGAATAGAGTTAATTTTCTTCAGAGTATTGGGTATGGGGCTGTGTTTTGGATTTGTGCTGGAAAAAGTGTTGATAACAGGGAAGTTTTAGTTATTGCTGAGCAGTGCTTGAGCAGAGTCAAGGCCTTTTCTGCTCCTCACAGCACTGCACCACTGAGGAGGCTGGGGGTGCACAAGGAATTGGGAGGGGACACATTCAGAAGAGTTGCCCACAGCTGACCAGGTTATCCCATTGCCTGAGGGATGGACCTGGGGAGTGACAGCATCTGCCCACATTCCAAGTGATGGGGCCCTGCTCTCCTGGAGTTGACTGCACACCTGCCTGCCCATTGGGATTGGTGAATTAATGCCTTGATTTGTTTTTCTTGCATGCATGGCTTTAGTTTTACCTATTAAACTGTCTTTATCTCAACCCAAAGAGTTTTCTCACTTTCACCATTCCCATTTTCTCCCCATCCCACCGAGGGGGAGTAAGTGAGTGGCTACTGCTGGCTGAGATTAAACCACAACAACCTATGACAGGGAAATCCTAACTATTGTGCTGAAAATGAGGTT
Organism: Erpornis zantholeuca; assembly: GCA_013400515.1. NCBI lineage: Eukaryota > Metazoa > Chordata > Aves > Passeriformes > Timaliidae > Erpornis > Erpornis zantholeuca. The sequence goes on along the minus strand of VZTN01030208.1, from coordinate 139,923 downwards.
AAGTGGATAGGAACCAGCCTGCTAGCTTGAGAACAAAGCTAGTAGCATAAAGACATGAACAGGATCACGGGGAATGGTCCATTTCACAGGACTGGTTTACGACATTCTCCTGAAATTTAAAAGGAGGATGAATCTAGTCAGTCTTCTTTTCAGCACTTGCTTATCTGTCCTACTGCCTGATTAAATGCTTTCAAGGTGGGAGAATCTTACCACCATTTTTGACACTAGAAGCAAGACACCTCACATCACAGTGTGAACAATTGATGCCTAGCAACAAGAAATCCAGTGCAATGTGGGCTGCTTTTGTTTCGGATTTCACTGATTAGTTTTTATTTTAACATATCAGAGATAAAGAAACAGAATTCCAGATGGCACAGTCTCTCTGTTTTATGCTATAGGGTTTCATTCTATAGAGCAACATATTATTGCTGTTCACTCACTCCTTAAAAGATGTAGACATTATTTCTGCTACTTCATAGAAATAATCAGTTTTCCATGTGGCATACAGAAGCATAGTATGTACACATGTTTTATACCTTAATCACATCAGTTCCATTTCTCCTGTCACCTATCTTCTCATTACATCATATCCCCAGCTTGCACATATCACTGAATCGCAGAATCATTTAGGTCAGAAAAGACCTCAAAGATCCTCGAGTCCACCCTATGACTGAACAACACCATGGCAAATAGACCATGCCACTGAGTGCAAATCCAGTTGTTTCTTGGATACCTCCAGGGATGGTGACTCCACCACCTCCCTGGGTAGTCCATTGCAATGCTTATTAACCATTTCCATGAAAAAATTCTTCCTGCTTTCCAAACTAAGCCTTTGCTGGTGCAGCTTGAGGCCATGTCCTCTTGTCCTGTCACTGGTTGCCTGAGAGGAAAGACTGACTCCCCACCAACCAAGCAGTTATAGACAGCGATCAGGTCTCTCTCAAGCCTCCTTTTTCCAGGCTATACATCCCCAGCTCTCTCAGCTGCTCCTCACAGGACTTGTGTTCCAGACCCTTCACCAGCTCCATTACCCTTCTCTGGACACGCTCCAGCACCTCAATGTCCTTCCTGAACTGAGGGGCCCAGATCTGAACACAGTACTCAAGGTGTGGCCTCACCAGTGCCAAGCACAGAGGGACAATCCCTGCCCTGGTCCAGCTGGCCACACTGTTGCTGATACAGGCCAGGAGCCATTGGCCTTCTTGGCCACCTGGGCACACTCTGGCTCATGTCCAGCCACTGTTGACCAGCACATGCCCAGTTCATACACAGCTTTTGCCCTCTTTGCTGCTTCCTTTGGCTGTCTGGCTAATAAAGCTGTAGAAAAATTCTCTGGCTTATCACACAGGCTGTTGTGCATCCTTTGATTAAAGCCATATCTCTAACCCTATGCTGTCACCCCTCTCTGAAGGCCGTATGTGTGATTCCGTCACAACATCAGTCACAAATGCTGGTGATCTTAAAGACTTGAGGAGAGGATTGTCATGCTGTGTGAGAGGAGTTAGCGACAAATCATCCCAGAAGACACCGTAATTAACTGGGAAGGGGTTAGATGGTCCTGCTTAATGCAGCATGTGTTCTGTCAGGCATCTCATCAATCATCTTCTCCCAGAACATCCTGAAACCATAGCTGTAAGCCTGAGGTGAAATGGATCTGTAATTTGAAATTATATGAGGAAAACTTTGTCCAAAAAATCTTGGAAGCAAAAAAAGAAACCTGGTTTGGGTTCATGAACTGAATGTATCTCCTTGTTTCAGACAATAAGGATTCCTTTTGAGCAGCTGAATAGCAGGTTTCACAGCATCCCTCAGGATATTATGAGAAATTCAATAGTTGAATTAGAAAATTACTGGGTAGATAAATGGAAAAACAATCTTGCATTCCACATGCCAGTTTTTACTGTTCTTTGTTAGCATTCTCATCTAAATCCCTTTTATCAAGGTTTTTCAACTGCCATTTCCAATTACATTGGACTGAAATTTGTCCATCAGGATGGGGATGATTGATTGAAATTCTATTTAAGTTGCTTTAACTCCTTTCAATAAGAGGAACAGTGAACTGTTTACTTTAATATGCTTTCAGAGTTTTACTTTTTCCACTGTTGTGAGCTCTTCAGAAAGTAATTTGGTACAATGGTTTGAGGTGGGACTGGTGAACTCCTGAAATTCATGGTCTCAATTCTGGCACTTTTTCTTCCTGGACAACATCTTTGACTTTTCTTCCTATTGCCCTCTTCCAGCAAAGCAGCTGGAAGAGCCAAAGCAGAAGAGGTGTAGCCACCCCAAAGTGCTTCTCTTATGCTGTTACACTCTAGCAAACTATTTCTTCCATGCCCCACTTTATCCCTCATTTGCTGTCATCACTTTCTATGTTTAGCCTCATTAATATTTTAAGCTCAGAAGTCAAGGCTTGTCACCTTTATTTGTCTGTGAAGTTGTATGAACATTTCTTGTGCTCTGCAGGTAAAATTAGAATAATAAATAATATTAATACCAGTTTAAGATTCTGAAAACTGGGAAATCTATCTGCAAAATATATTCCTTTTTGCTTTTTATTATTATCCATTCTGAAGTGGCAACTTAGTAATTCAAGTGGACTAACAGCATCTTTCAAAATCACAGTTTAATCACAGCATGCTATTTTTTTTCTTCCTTTGAAATCATAACATTGAATTTGACCTAGACCAGAAAAACAAACAAAAAAAAAATTCTGTCTATCTACATGTCATTTGGAATGGGATTTATCAGTCCAAACTCAGGTTCTTGCAACATAGGTGTCTGCATGTAAACAAGGCATGTAAGATCCAATTTACCTGAGAAAAATCCTTCGAGAGAGTTCTGTTTAGTCCTTATACTATGCAGTATAAGACTACTGGACAAGTAGTTCTTCTCTATGATATATCTAAGTTCTTCTCTTGAATTATCTATGAAGATATTTCAATTTAGGTGAGATAAGTACTATACTGGTGCTATCTTCATAATTTTTGTGCTCCAGTCTCAAGGTAATGTGTTGCTTACTTTAGAATACCAATTAACACCTTTTAATAACCAATTATAAATTGAATGAGTGTTGCAATAGTGAAGTTTTCTCCGGTGAGGCAACTCCTTCCTGGTAAGCAATCGTTTGGATAGTGTGCAAGGATGACTGAGGTCCTGCAATTTGCAATGTTCTTGTCATGTGGATAAGAGCTGCAGTCTATAAAGCTGTCAGTCTGGTGGATTTTACCAACAGAGATCTCATTTTAAAGTGAGACTGGAAGAAAGGGCATCACAAGTAAATAGTATCCGTCTATCCCATGCTTATCTAGGGAGTGCTTTTAATCCCAAGGTACTCCAGTGTATCTGGAATGTTAAGTGACTAAGACACTGCAGGGAGCAAACTATTACTTTATGTCAGCAAGGACTGAAGAATGCAGAAACTTGTAAGTTGACTCCTCTCACTGAAAATGTCAACATCAGCCAAGCCTCAGACTAATTCAATTATTTTCCCTCTACAGTATGATGTCCAAAGGAAGAGTTCACAGTGCTGCAATGTCTTCAGCTTCCCTGCACATTTCGATCTGTCTCAGAGAATGATGCCTTCAGATCTACCCCTGTCTGCTCCGCTGAGTGCAGACAGCAGCAGAGATGCCACAGGAACTGACGAGTGTCATGATTTCCCTTGGTCTTTCTATTGCTCTGCTTTTGAATGAACTTTCAATTTTGTCAGTGTATAGGGCATATATATTGAGAACTCCAACTTGTAGTGAATAGTGAGAAACAAAATTCCCTATATTAAGATTATTAAATTAATATGCTTCATTGAAGGACGAGGCAGATTGAATAAAGGAATAGTTTTTGCACAGGCTCCGAGGGCTTAGGACATCGGTAGAAGAAATGGAATTATTTATTGCAGTGTATTTTAGAGTACTTTCAAAATTTGAATCATCTTTGTAATTTGAAATCACTTTGGATTTATCAGAGCATATCCAAAGATTGGCAGAAATTAAAACCCAGTACTTTTTAAAATCTGAAAGTGTTTGAGCAAGGTTATCAGAGATGAGTGAACATGTCTGCACTTGGCACATAGATGTTACAGAGAAGCAGGATTAAGATTAGGTTTTGGATGAAAACATTGATGCTGTAACTGATCTCTTATTCTTGCAGCTTCCTTGAATGTACCTGAAGTTTTTGGCTTTTTAGACAAAACAGGTAATTAAAATACCAAAACATCCTGTGGTATGGCAAGGAAGTACAACAGAAGCCAGAGCACTTTTCCCTTTTTAATATCAAATTCACCACTGCCTCAAGAGAATAGGTTTTCATTTGTTAATTAAACTCTTCACCTCTTTGCTGCCAAGGCTTAAAACAGTTTTTAGCTACTTTATTATCATAGGTACATCCCCTGCTGCCAGCATGGATCCAGCATGTCATCCTTTTCTTTGCTCCTGTGTTCAGCAAGGGTCTGTCTTCATACTCGTGATAAAAACAAGACTTCTTTTACAAGGTCAGTGCTTTGTTTCTGCCAGAGTAGATCCTATTCCAGATTTGCTAAAGCTTTTTGATTATGCATGGGGTGACTTCAAGCAATGAGAGCCTTTGCTGGAGGCACCCTGCCTGGCTATGTCACTACCTGGAGGAAATTCCATGCCCTTGGCTGCCCAAAAAGCAGTTTTCAAGAGTAGCTTATTTTGAAATTAACTCCCTAATATGGGAGGGGCTTCTTTCTAGCACCCAGAGCCATAGCTCTCCTGTCCTTACTGCAGGTTTCCTGTGGGCTAACTCTAGCCCTGCCCCAGAACCAGAGTGAGATCCTTGTGAGATCTGTATGAATTTGTGGCTGGGAGTCACCTGTAAAGTCCACGGAGCTTTAGAGAAATTTCCAACCCTCTGTTCTCTAAAAATCATGCCTTAATAGATTAATATGGTTCACCTGCTTTATTTTTCAAGCTGTCAAGTACAGACTACACTCCTCAAACAAATATGTAGGGACAGAGATCCTGCCAAGAGCTCAAATTCATATTTGTCACAATCTAATGAATAATGGTGATTATGAGACAAGAGCAGAGGCTACACGAAGGATGAGAGCTGTTGCTTAGACAGGTGTTTGGCAAAATTGGAAAAAGTATTTTCTGAAGAAATTTGGAAGACCTGAAAGCACTGACAAAACAGTTTTGGGCAGAAGGACAGATGGTCCTAGATGGGTGGGAGGGGAGGACAGCAGGAGACAGCAAGGCTTATTTATGATGGGAAGATGAAAAGAGCAGAGGAAAGAGAAAGTTAAACTTAAATTGTTTAGAAAATCAGGACTGGCATCCAGGTCCGGTCTGTGAATTGAGCCCTACAACCAGGACCAATTTAAAGCAGTAGCAGAAACCACACTTTTGCACAGCTGGAAGTAGAGCTTCAAACTGCTCCCCTGTGCTCCCATTTCTAGCACTTGTATAAATTATTGTCTTCTCTGTCTCCCTTTTTACTAACCTCATTTCAAAAGTTTGAATAGGTAGTGAAACAAAGCCAACAGAATTCATAAAACTGCTTTATTATAAATTACAATTCCCAGTCTAAAATTAAATACATAGAAAGAATGATGGGCTTTACTTTTAGTATTTACTGTCTGCCATTTTTTCTCCCATTGTGTGTAAACCCCCTCCCCATTTCTGTCCTTATGTATTAAAAATATAATATGTCCAAGGCCAGCTAAAAGGAGAGAGCCCCATACAACGGGAGGCTTTGCCCAAAGGCAGGATCAGAAACATACCCAGCCTCAAAGAAATAATAAAAAGTGGATTGGGAGGCACATGGCTAAGTGATTTACCCACTGTCATGGCTGGGATGCAGGATGACATGCCTGTTGCCTCCACCCAACACAGATTTGGGCAGGGTGCCTGCAGCAGCTCTGCAACTGGGCAGCCCCATGTTGCCTTGGCCACTGCACAATTCAGCAACCTTGGCAGCTTCCACAGCCCTTTGTCTTCCCGTTATACGTGCATCACACAAAGAGATCCAAACCCACACATCTCTCTATTAGCTTCTGCAACTTTCTTTAAGGGGAGTATGTGGGGTAAGCAAAACATCTCAACCAAACCAGACACCCTGTTTCTGGATCTCAGAGTAATCCCATGCACTTTGCAGGGTCAATCTGAACAATTCAGCTACAAAATCCAACAAACAAACAGTCAAGTAGCAGAACTAAATACTGGACTGGGTACTTTGGAATTGGCCACCAGGAACAGAAAATAGAAAGCGTCATCTTTCTTCCAGATTCAGCTGGGCTTTCACTGAGGCAACAGCAGCAGGACTAGTCAACATGCAGCTAAATAATCTGTGTTGGAACAAGGGTATCTCTGGAGAGAAATCTTCCCATCTGAATTATATCTACACCTGCACAGATGTAAAACATGGAGTTACCTTCTGTATGGCTCCTGGGAAACATGCAGGAGGCCTCTGAGCAGCTCCTGCACTCCTCTTAAGTCACTTAATCCTTCCACAGCTGCAATGAAATAGCCTCTGACACAAGGAGCGAGGGGATTTCTTTGAGGAGATGTAAGTGTGTCCTACCTTGCTAGTTAGACTGTGAGAATCTCAGTCTAGAGAAGGAAGCACATTTGCTATTTTTGCACAATGGAGAGAGGTTTCAGGTGGGGTCTCTTCCTGTATGTATCATATCATACTAGGAATAAGTAGCATGATCTTACCTGTGTTGAGAACGGTAGGAACTTTCTTGGAGGAAAGGGCATGAGAATAGCCCTCAGCAGAGGAGGATGTGAACTGCTAGGCAAGACTTGTGTGTGGAAACATGTGCCTTTGCCCACATTGGTACGGAGGGAGGAGGTGGCCCAGGTGGAGCTCTTAGTCAGAGCCTGATTCACTGACTGGGGTCTGTGCTTCTCTTCATTCTCTGCATCCACAGGGATGCCAATACTGCATTCCAGCTGAGCCACCAGAGCTGCCATCATTTAGAAGTGAATTCTACCCGACACATCTATATAAAAGGGGATCCTGGCATGACTACTACTTTTTCTGATGATGCCAAAGAAAGCTATTTCTTAACCTGGGCACCAGCAATTCACCGTCTTCTTTAAATCTTGCTTTTATTACAAATATATGCAATATATTTATGGGATTTGATACAATGTCAGCAAATATTGAGTAAGGGGGCATTTAAAGGTAAGATTATAAAATAGTTGCTTCTTACCTCTCATTATTATTGAGCAATAAATTCCCACCCAGTATGCAGAGTCTTGTAAAAAGGTTATTGTCCCTAGGCTAATAATTTTGCCTATAATAACAATTGATAGGACACAGTTGAGCAAATTACACATTTCAGAAAAAAACCCACCAAGACTTTTTTTTTTTAATAAAGGATACCTACTCTGGACTGCCTTCAATATATAATTTTAGTTGTCCTAAATAATTGCATTCTATTGATATTTGGTTAGTTAGGATGTTATTTTCGTGTGTATGTTGTGCCATTAAAGTAAATGACCACAGGATTTTAAAATTACATCGGTTACCACTTTTATCTGCAAGAAAGGTCAAACCTTAGCAAGCTGCATGAATACCATCAGCAATTATCACTGGGCTATAGTTAAAATAGAAAGCTCACAAAGCAGCATCTGCACTCTAGAGAGATTGGGGAGGTTTAGAAGCTCATTGTGTGAACAGGAAGAACAAATATAAGCTCCTTTTCTTAACCCCTCCAGAGTTTTCTTGCCTCACTAAACCATCTCCAAAGCTGTTTACTAGGCAAGTTCTCCTTTCAGGGCTCCCTGAATCCTCTAACACTTCACCACCTGAAAAAGAACTTATTTTCAAGCTTGTCCAGCTAATCTTTCTCAACTACATCAGTTTCCTTAATAAAAGAGACATTTTCTTATAAATTGTGCTTTACTTTGTCACAGGCAGTGGTTGGAAATCCCTGTTTACTTTACTGTTTACATGTAAACTCATTGGAAGAAAAAGCATGAGGATTAATCTTAAGGATACTTTGCACTCTGCTCTGCACTGGGGCAGCCTTACCTCGAGTCCTGTGTGCAGTTTTGGGCAGCACAATATGAAAAAGACATTAAGCTGTTAGAGACCATCCAAAGGAGGGCCACGAGGATGGTGAATGCCCTTGAGGGGAAGCTGTGTGAGGAGCAGCTGAGGTCACTGGGGCTGTTCAGCCTGGAGGAGACTGAGGGGAGACCTCAGTGCAGTTACAACTTCCTTGTGAGGGGAAGAGGAGGGGCAGGCACTGATCTCTTCTCTGTGGTAACAGTGACAGGACCTGAGGGAATGGCCTAAAGTTGTATCAGGAGAGGTTTAGGTTGGATTTTAGTAAAAGATTCTTCACCCAGAGGGTGTTTGGGCACTGGCACAGGCTCCCCAGGGAAGTGGTCACAGCACCAGCCTGACAGAGTTTAAGAAGCATTTGGACAATGCTCTCAGGCACATGGTGTGACTCTTGGGGCTGTCCTGTACAGGGCCAGGAGTTGGACTGGATTATCTGATGGGTCCATTCCAACTCAGTATATTTTATATTCTAATAAGGCATAATGTGTCTGGGAAAATGCTCACAACTCTTCATCCAGTGACGACAACAGCTCTGTAAAAATGCAAAACTAAATTCTGATGTTGGTGCCATTTAAAAGGATTCTCACTTGCCAAAAGTCCACCTGAAACCTTTCTTGTCCTTTGATTTTATCTTGAAAGACAGGATTAGAAATCCTTTCAGGTGTGAATCTAATACTTCAACTTAAGGACAGACAAACTCTCAGTTCAGGGGACCATACATGAAGATGCATGTGACTTCTGCCTCAGCTTCTAGCAGCAAGCAGAGCCTTCAGAATCTAAAACCATCAGACACCACTACCTCTCCTGAAAGAAAAGCAGACTTGTAATTCACAATCAGCAACACATTTGTTTATCTGCTGCCTTTTAAAATAGTCACTGGCATTTGACTGTCGTGCCAGCATGGGCTTTCCTGTATCACCACATGTCTGCCCATCTGGTTATGGTAGCATGGCTGTAGGCTACCCTTCCAACCTGCTACAGCTGTGCTGCAGCCTGGGCCAAAATTACAGTTTTAGATCCCAATTGTTCTATTTTTAGTGCAGTTTTAGTCCCTTAAATATCCAGCAGACAAAGCTGCAAGAGATGCTCTTTGCCTGAGGCTGTGCTCCCTCAGTGCCACAGAATGTCCCACTGGCTCACAGCACGTGCCCTCTCTGGGGACACCAAGCTCCACACAGAGCTGCATGTTTCTCTATATGGAAGTTGTCTACTCCTGTGAACAGATTTATACAGAATCTAGTCAGAGAGGTTTTGGTTTTTTTTTAAATCAAATAAAAATACTTTACCTTTAAGCATATAATTCAGTATAATTTGGTCTCCTAAAGTTCAGCTTCCTAAGACTATTTGAAGTATCTTCAAAGTATGAAGAGATGATCATAACTGGAAGAATTCACTTGGAAATTCACTACTACAATATGCCTAGCCTTATGACCACAGTACAGTCATGCATGTGTCTCTCTGTTCTAGGTACTTTGACCACTGCTAGGAGTACAGCTGTGGGATATTGATGCCTCATGCCTTAGGTTTTAACTTTTATATTTTTCAAATCCTGTACTGCTAGTGTAACTCTGAAGTTTCCTGTAGCTTGTTAAGTGCCATTCTCTTATGCTAAGATAGACCTAACAAAGCCTCTCCATCTTGCTCTCCAAGGACACCCAGACTGTCCTAGGCCCAAGAACTGTAAACCATCATCTTGGGGAGAGAGGGAAAAGCTTGGGGAAATTCCATCATTGTCTGGGTTCTGGTTGGTGAATTTCTGCTGGCATAAAATTGCGTGAAGAACTTGTGACCTGTTGCCCATTTTGGGATCCACTGAGGCAGGACCCTCTGGAGCCCAAAAGTGTACATCTAAAGGCCTTTCAAATAAATACCTCCTTTATTCCTTTATTCCTTTATTCCTTTATTCCTGTCTAGTCGCTGTTTCTAAGAAGCCATTTATGGCATCAATATCACTTATCCTGGAATAGTTTTACTAACTACTAATAAGAAAACTAGGAATTGTCCTTATTTCTGTTTATACAGAAACACATTTCAGACTTCAGTCCTGTTTGCTACTTACCATTTTTATTTATTTTCTTACTCTGGAACATAATCGTTGTTACTGTTGTTTCTTAATATAATTTGAGATGTGATGACACCCAAAGCCTTACTTCAGCTGGGAACAAGGTCTCCTAGAATTGGAAAGACTATGGATACCTGTGAAGACATTGTCTGTGTCCCAAAATTTTAAAATGGAACTCAAAACAAGTTTTAAGGATGAAGAACCGGATGGAAGATGAGCACAGTGGTGAACTGAATAATCACAACGCTGTGGTTACATAAAGCACATAAGCATATGTGTGCTTCCAGAGCCATTAAGTCTGAACCTGTAAGTATAAGAAAACCCCATGAATATCATCTTCAGTGTGTATTGGTTATCAATGGATGACTAATTTCTTGGAGGCTACACATGTAGGTGCAGAAGGCAGTGATGTCTTTAAGAGGGTTTTAAGCAGGATCATGGTTTCACTGCTGGGTGAGCACAGCATGTACAAGGAGAGATGTGCAAAGATTACAGTCTTTGTGAGTGAGACAGCTTCCCTGTCTTCTCTTCCAGGGCCTTCAGCACTGGTAGCATGATAATGAAAGCCATAAGGGTGACATGTTCTAAGACAAAATCAGTAAACTAGGACAAGGTAAAACTGCAAAGCATCAGTGTAATATCTCAAGTTCAGCAGCAGGGAAGGGGAACTTGTGAAGACTTTCAGCAGGGTGGGAGAGCTGGGCTGCTGCCTCAGAAACACCCTGGCTCTTGTCTCACCTTTTGAAAGTAATACAGGCAAGAGAACCAAATGTGTTACTGTAGGCTTTGCTGTTATGGGAGGTGAGAAGGGTCTGAATGGTAATGTGCAAAGCACCAACGGTGATATGCTTTAGAAGGAGTTTCTGCTGGATTTGAGTGTGGTCTGCATGTTTGGAGAAAGGAGAAAAATAAAGCCTACAGTGTCCAAAGCAATACAAGAACAGTGGCAGTGGCAGCAGTTGTAGATAATGAGAGTTTGAGAATTTGACAGGCAAGAGGAATTTTGGTTTTTCTCAGTTAAGCCCGTGATTAAATATCTACAAGGGGAGATGTTAAATATAGACCAAATTTCAGAGCCTGGTGAAAGTGAGTAAATGAAGAGGTAGTTTTGAATTGCAGTGAGCTGTGGAAGGAAAAGGCTAAAATTAATTTGGCTGGAAAGTCACAGTTCTAGCTGATCATGGAAAGCTTAAAGGAGGATAATATTTTAGACAGAAAATTTAATTAATTTGCATAGAAAGCATCTAATACAACAATGATAAAAGTAGAGGTCAAAGATAGGTATTTTTGTGGGGATACCATTTTTCAGGTTGACTGTTTTAATAGGTCTTACTAATGCTTAATTACATGTAGGTCTTTGTTAAGGAACTCAAGGGGAGAGCTTTGTGATTCTTTACAATGGAACAATATAATTATTGTGAATCAACTCAGCATCTTCATCTTTCTCTCATGCTACAATGGGATGTGAAAGCTACATAGTTAAAAGGATAAACTATTGTTCCAGAAACTAAAGCTAGATAAAACGCAGAACAAGTTTAGTGTAAGACTGCAATTAAATTAATAAAAACCTTGTGATATAAAAAGCTTTGGTGATGAGAATGAAGAAACCAGGGGTATGCAAGATTTTAACATGTAATTATTGCTAATAACCTGGTTTTAATGTAGCACTCTTCAATCTAAAAGCTCACAAAATGTCTTAGATACTACATTGTAAACCTATTCTTTTAAGGGTTTCATTTGAGCTTTTTACAGTTGGACAAGGTAGTAACAACAAGGTACTTGCAAAATCGCCACAGTGAGCAGAAAGGAAATCAATGGCCATTCAAAAAACCTGGTGTAATTTTGGCTAGACTTGGGTACAAGCCCTCCCTCTCACATCTCCAGATTACTTCAGATTCACTGTTTTTTCTTACCCTTTTCCTACTCCCGAGTCCCCACTCGCTTCCCTTCCCTTCACTGTCATTCTTTCATTATTTTTCACGCCATTTTTCATGATCCCTTCCTATCAAAAGCCAGGCCTAATATGGATCTAACATGACATTTGCTTCCTCATGGAGTGTGTTTCCTGTATTTATTCCTGCATTCAGTGTCACCTTTGCTCAGTGAAGGTGTAAATGCAGGGCGACAAGGCAGACTGCTGCTCCATGCCGAGCTAAACCCCAGGACTAGGCAGGCACTTCGCTGATTGATCCTGGAAGCACCACAGCCTGGCTGCCAGAGGAGTAACAAAATCAATGGAAAATGGGAAATATACTAAATTATGGGATGTCTTCGTACAAGGGATCTTGGTTGGAAAGTAATCTTTTTCTGGGGGAACACAATCCAGATCCACACCTACAATTTTTAAAGGTAGCCTGTTATTTTAGAACAGGAAGTGAAGAAGAGCAAATTCATTTCCTCAAGGTCCTACTAAATGTAGAGAAATTAGCCAAGATGGAATCTGTCCTGGTTTTTGGGTTACTAACTTCCCCTCTGACTCCTTTGCCAACTCCTGTCTACCGCTGGTCAGGACTCACATATGTCATCTGAAATACAACACTTACAAAGGTACAGCATCCCCATCATAATCACAGAGCACTGGTGGCTTATGGGGAAAGATCAGGAAAAATCTCTTTTTCTGTTTTTTCCTTGCAAGTACTTTGCTCTCCTGGTGACAAGCACTGCTCAGTGCTCATTTGTTATCTATTTAATACTCTAGAAATGCTCAAGATACGATTGCATTTCTGTTATTGAGGTTAATGGAAATGTATTTTTGCAACAGTTAATTTTTCCTTTCTTGCAGTGTTACAGACCAGACATGCTTGGGTGGATTTTTTCAAAATAGCATTAATTTTTGTGGTCTGATGGATCCAACGCCCAATGACTAAATTTCTTTTCAGCAAAACTGAAATTGTTGTGCCAAGGAAAATCAGCTCAGCATGGCACTGCCATCTGAGAGGGGTTGTTGGAAGGACCTGGTTTGGTCCTGGGTAATGCAAGTTTTGGTCCTGATAAAGCACTATATATTTTCTTTTAATCCAGTTATTAATTCCAACACTGTAACTTCTGTTATCAGGTCTCTTAAATATCATCTGCAGTTCTTATTTCTGCACAACTTTAATAAGATGTGATTCAAACAAAAAAGCAGGTGTGACACAAATGAAACAAAACAGATTGTGTTTTAGAGAAAGCTATAGCAAAACCACCTTCCTATAGTCTTTTTACACACATCTATTTCATCAGAAAGTATGAATTTTTATAAGTTTACAATCCTCTGTTATGTAGTAAACTGAACTATGGCTTTAGTGTGCATGAAATACACATTCTGAGCTAAATGGTCATTCATTGCTGCCCCAGGATTAATTTGACATTTTGAATAATAGACTGTGGCATGTACTGTGGGAATATAGAACCCACTCTTGTAAGATGCTGAGAATCCCTAATTTCAATGGAAATTGAGGGCATTTGGACTCAATAGGAACCTTCACTTCTTGCTATCATATTTATGTTTATACTAGCCCAGCAAAGCTGTGTCACCTCAGACCAGAGTAAAACTCCCAGTGTCAAAATCAAACACAAAAACAAGATGCTAAAAATGCAACAGGACACACTGGTGCTGAAGTTCATTTAAATTTCAAAACAAAACTTCTCACCAGCTGAGCTCTGTGCAATACTTGAGTGGGAAAGTAGGAATAGAAAAATGTGTATGGCAGACTGTGTGCCTGTCATGCCTGACATTTTGGGGAGTCATGAGTTCCTGACTGAACCTGACGTAGACATGCTGTGTGACCATGAGTAAGACTTTTTAATTTTCCTTCATGTAAAAATCGGCAAAATGTTGGGTGGATAGGAAGGTTGAGTGATGCTACCAGTGCATTCCCACATGCTTCACTAAGTGGGAGAAAGGGCAGAAATTGTATATGAAAATATGGAGACAGTAATTTGAAGAAGGTGTTCCACAAGTTCAGTTTTGAGCTTAGGCAACCTATGAAGTCCTACTCTAGAATAAGTGGACTGAACTTGGTAGATATTAAGATACCTTGGTAGAGGTAGAGATCCTACAGAGCTGAGAAAGCTCCCTCAAACCAGTCAGAGTCTGCCAGAGGTCCAGATGGAGGACAAAGAGCATGGTAGGGGTTACAAAGTCTCTATTACCACTTTCTGGTTCGCTGTAAAATATTCTGTGTAATTTGATGTACTTTTATTTGCATAACTCCTCCCATTGATATGGGTCCTGCTTCTGCCTCTTCTTTTAATGATGCAAATAAATGAAGACAGAGCAGGGCCCCGGGGATCGTGTGAATGGCTGTGTCTGGGGATGTGTGGAAGAATGAGTGTTTGCATAGCTGGAAGGGAATGTACTGCTTCACATCATTTATCAGAGAAGGCTGAGACCAAAGTCTCTGGGAGAAAGAATAAACATGAAGTTCTCGTGCTAGATATGATTTCAACAATATCACTTCAATTATAAAAGCCATGTAAACAGCAGGAGAATCACAAGGGCAGCACTAAGCAAAAATGTGTTCACATGAGTTCTGATTTAGCAGTTCTGGCATTTTTATAGGAGATGCTTCATCTTTGTCATTGCTATGGGAATAAAGAGAAGAGGAAATAATAAGAGCCTCCTGAATTTCCTCTGATTAATCCCCTATATCTTTTCTTGTCTATTAGCAAGAGTTCAAAAATAACTGCTAGACATAACAGTCTGACAACACAAGGGAATGATCAGGGGAATTTTATATCCTCATTAGCCCATCATGGAAAACAGTTTCCCTGATAATGCATCCAGATCACTCCTTTTTCAAACAGTTTAAATCAGTGGCAGTACTGTACCAAATATGAGGCCAGAGTGAGCATTACATTGTTAGAGAGTGGCCTCCTGTATGACCAGGCTAAAGGCTTTCTCCCCACTGCATTTTACAATAAGCCAAATAGCTCATTTTTAATATAGTGATTTTCCTAAATGCCTTCAAGACCTGATGTGAATACAATGAGAAAGGGAAAACCACCACTGTGAATTTTTAGCAATGGCCAAGCACACTCATCATTAAGAATCTGTCTTGTTCCCCATTTAATTTTGTCTGCCTTGGTTCCTGGCATGACTTTCCCAGAATGGCTGAAGATGTAGTGGCTAGTATTTTTCCTAATAAGGGATGTACACTTTGCAGTTAATTTGCTTCTCAAGCTCCTTTTTGATACACAACACGGAGGGACCTTTTGAAGAATTAGGTCAAGCAACAGGAGCCGTGACACAAAGCTCAGTGCAGTAACTAGACTGTAAAATACTGAAAATCTCTGCCGAGAAGCCTTTCCCCCACTCTCAGTCATTACTGGGAATCTTTTATGCGCATTCTCTAATATTTCAAGATTGTGCCAAAACATGTTGCTATATTTGTGGAACAGCTCCTTACCAGGCTTACTTGTCCCTAGTGTAGAAGTATCTTTTTGACCCTGCTCAGTGTCCTCTCTTACTACAGAGAAGTTTGGCATTTTTCTACACAGTGGCCTCCTTTCACCTTTTCACTCTTTCTAATCCCTAAGGGTTTTCAGGAGTCCATGATTTGCCCAATAAATACCCATTCTCTTGGTGTGGGCTAAAGTTTCTCTTCCAATATATTAGGATGTATTAGGGCTATGAAAAGATTTGCTTTATGAATGGGCTACATATTGAGTTATTCAGATTAATTCTCAAAAGACTGTTTAGCCTTCTTCAATATTTGCCACTTTAGTAGGATCATCCAAAGTTTCTGTCAGGAATGATCTCTGGATTATTTTCAGATCTTTGCAAAACTTTTGGTAGTATTCAGTTCACAAGCAAAGCTTGCAGAATATTTGCCAGTGATTCCCCAATGAAAATAGTTTAAAATTGGATTGCTAGACAACTTTGAATCCATTCTAAGATGTATTTTGCTGATACTGCACTCTGTATTTTTCACCACAATGGTGTCTGTTCCTAAGGAGTCTGGATGGATTACAGGTAGGTGGTATCTTTAATAACTAAATTTGCAAACTTATCAAAGAGGAAATTATTTGTGTTTGACTGAGCCAATTTCCCATGCTTTACCAGTATTAATTATACTGTCAACATTTAATTCTTTACCTAATAAGTCCCAAACATCTGTCAGATTGATGTCAAGCACAGCCCACATATAATTACCTGGGTCATTCTGCTCACAGTATGAATATTAGTGTTCTTAGAGTCTGGAGGAATTTTCATGGTGTATCAATGCAAACAGGTAGCAGTGAGGTACAAGTCTCCACAGCTCAGTTCATCAGTAACCCCACAGCTGATTCCAAGTTTGCAGGAGTTGTTATGGATGTCATTGCACTCCCCGAGTCGCTGAAAATAGCTATGACTAAACTGTTATGAAATCTTCTCTTTCCAGGCAAGGTGCACTGCGTTTCTCTGTATTAAATAGTACAATTATCCTATGGCTGAGCTGTCATTCTAAAACCAGATTACTTTCCTGCAGTACAACATGGAGAACTACAAAGTCTTGCACTGCTATCTGTATTTTCCCCTCTCCATGTAATGGCTAATTCCTGGAACCAATTTTGTGGTTTCATTAAATCCCTTAATGCTTCCATCAAAGTTCCAGGTCAAGGCTCATCAGATGAGCAATTGGTAGACATACTGGATAATGATTTACATTCAATACGAAAAAAAAGAAAACTCCACAGATAAAATATGTTTTAATTAGGCACTTTTTTTTTAACATAATGATTTGTGGTGTCAGCATCAATTCATCTCTCTTCTCCCTGACACAATTTATTGCATATTAAAATAAGAAGGGAAGAAGAAATGGTAAAAATAAGGAAATAATCATCAAGATTCTAGGGTTTAATGAAAAAGATAATTGAATGAGAAATTTTGTGTATTCTGATGGAAATATTGCAAAAATAAAATGCCCACTGTTTTTGAGAATT
Organism: Erpornis zantholeuca; assembly: GCA_013400515.1. Taxonomy (NCBI): domain Eukaryota; kingdom Metazoa; phylum Chordata; class Aves; order Passeriformes; family Timaliidae; genus Erpornis; species Erpornis zantholeuca. Next base: position 122,918 of record VZTN01030208.1, on the reverse strand, counting down.
TAAGAAAGTTGTCATCAAATTCTAAAAATGCAGCCTTTTCATAAAAAATGTGTAATATATATATATATACGTATTTCAATAATTCACAAGTCTTCTACTGATTTTCAAAAGCCATCAAAAATTATTTTGACCCTTTGGTCAGACTTGCTACAATAGAAAAAACATGTTTCTTGCTCCTCTTCATCTGGTATCAGTTGGTAAAGATCAAACTTTTTAGAAAGACACACCTAATGTTGCTCTAGCACCTCTGTGTTTTATTCCAGATCTAATTATCTTGCCTGCTAAATTTTCCAATTTATTTCTCCTGTGAATTTCTTTTACCTCAAATTTCAGCCATGTTTTCTTATACTAACTCTGAATATCCTCCATTAGCAACATTTTCTTTCTTTTGTAGGTACTTCTGAACTAAAAACAGACTTTTCCTTAACCTTCCCTTTGATAATCCAAATATATTGACATTTTGAGTGGCTTGCTACAAGGCATATCTTTCAAATCTTTAATCATTCTCAGGGCTTTCTTCTCTGAGTTATGTCCAATTTCTCAGCGTTTCTGTTGAAATAAAGATGCCTAGAAGAAATCGAATTACTGTCAGATATATTTTTTTGAGTTCTGCTTGGTATACCTTCCTTTCTGCATCCAAAGTGTGTATTGGTACCACACCTAAAGACGTGGCCTGCACTCAACTTGCTGACAATCACAACCCATTTTTCAGAACCTGTAATTTCCCCATGTAAATCTCACACTCCTACATTCTTTTTATGCTGAAACACTACTTCAACTTGTCCATAGCAAATTACATAGAGGGTACTTTTGTTCTCCCTTGTAAACAATCCAAATCTCTAACTATTATCCTTTTGTGGGGTGTTTTGGTTATGTATAAAGATTATATGATTCTATCATCGGGATAATTTTTAGCAATAAGGACATATTTATTTCTAGATCACTGATGAAACAGGTAAGCCAAATGGGTCAGGACCTGAATCCTAGTACATCTTTACTGAACAGAAAATTATTTCAAACTAATTTGATAATAAACCAAGTCACTGTTCCTTTTACTCCTACCATGTTTAGAAAATTACTCTCCTGTGTCCTTACCTTAGCTGGCCGCTGATTGATCCATGTTTAGTTTTCCTTTTCTTACTAGCTTTTGGGAATTCTTATTTTTCATTTATACCACTTTTAATCCAGTTGCCCTCTTATCTGAACATGTTTATGCGTACACAGTAATTGTTTGCTGCCATTTCTAGGCTAATTTTCTAATACTCTGCCCTCCTGGGTTTGAGTGTAGCTTTTTCTGGAACGAGTGAGAAATCAGAAGGAACTCCTCATTCCCTTGCACATTCTGGTTGCAGTCTTTCTTTTGGATAATGTGCCTCATAATTACATTGTGTGGTCCAGCTACAGAACCAATTAATAAACCCAGAAGGAAAGGAATACTACAGTGGGGTAGAAGGGACAGGCTTGAGATGAGAAAAGAGCAGGTCTTCTAAAGTGAGGAACAAAACCTGATAATTACACTAAAGTAATCAGCTCAGTAATTGTCACAAGGCAGATGACTTGGCAAGAAAATCTCCAGTCATACCTGGAAATAAATAATAACTTTAAAAAATCTAACTATAAACATACCACCCCTTGAAGCAGGGGAAAAGCTTAGTAGCTGAAATTAGACATAATGAGCTAAATGCGTGTTCAGAACCCCTAAGACACAGCAGTATGCTTTTCAGACTCTGGGTAACATAGACATACCATGGATATCCACTCACACTCCAGCAGAGGCTCAATTAATTGGCAAAAGTGATCTGAAGCAGTTTTAGACCAGCTTATATCAGCCTGAAGGACCACAGAAAATAGTATGTGCAAAAATATCCATGTGGATTTTTTATCAGTATGAAATTATGCCTATGCCAGGAGCAGTTTGCTGGCATGTGTGGCAGCATACCTGGAGCACAAAGGTGCTTTGAGCCCTGGGATTGTCGAAATGTCAGATGGTAGATGCCTTCTCCCTGACATACAGGTGTAGGTCAGATGCCTGGTGGATGGGTTTAGATACCCTGCTTGAGCCCATGCCAGCTGTAAAACCTGAGATGGACACTTTGCAATCAGAACACATACATTAATAAATGTCAGTAAATGCTTGAGACAAATTATGAAGAGGTGTTATAAGGATAATAATGAGGGTTTCAAATAGCCAGGAGCTGTGACACGGCTGCACCTTATTGTACTGAAAGAACTTTGTAATAAGGATAAACTGGGCATCATTTAATCAGCTCAATTTTTCTTACCAAGCAGATTATCCCATTGGGATAAACCTGCCTGCATGGCTTAATAAAGCACACCATAGACAAGAATTATATTCAATGATAGTTCAACTTGTAAATTCAAATGAAAAATGAGGTTAAAGTTTGGAGAGAAGAGTTGGTAAAACGTCATCATTTACTTCAGCAACCGTTAAAACCTTAGATTTACTGTTTTTAATTAAGCAACCTAGCTGTTTCTTAGCCTGTCCAGCCATCGTTTGTCTATCTTAAGGTCATGACAACAATATCAGCAGTTTACAAAGAGATATCATCAGTGCACAGGGGAAGATATTAAAATAATGTATTTTTGTGTCTGTTGATCCTCTGGTGTGGGGGAAGGTTCAGAAAAGATTATCGTGGAGGATCAAATCTGGGGAAATCTCCCATCATTTTGGCTGAAAGAACAAACAGGGAAAGACCACCCTTCTGAAAAGATAAAATAGGAGTAAGAGGAAATAGTCTGGATGTATAAAATCACGATGGCAAAAATAAAGTGAAGAAGGAGCAATTGCTTCTTCCAGTACAAGAAGTAGGAGCCTACAAATACAGCTAACAGGAACTTGGTGCAAAACCAAACCAGGAAAAGCTGTGATGGTAGGCTTGGGACGCTTCCTGCCACTGGAAGCTGTGTGTGCAAAGGGTTTTTTAATGGTCTCAGGGAAAGGCTGGACAAACACATGTGGAGGAGAGGTCCGCTTTGGATCACTCAATACAGAAAACACACCATGTTCAGAAAACTATCTAAGCTGAAAGTAGATGTGTAACAGGAAATTACTCAGGGTATCAAATTCTTCTCTCCTGTCCCCACATTCTCTGGCATTCACTTGTAACTGAGATAGGATACTGGGGAAGCTGAGCCCTTGATCTCCACCAGGAACAGCCATTCTGGTTTTTGTTAAAGTAGATTCACTCACTGATTTAAAATTGGAAGAAGACTCCTGAAAAAAATCCAGCTATAAAATGGTCATTCACTTTAGCTCATTAACTACATTATTAGGGACCCTGGTACTTGTTTTCCTTTTCTGAGACAGCCAGTCCTTCTTTGATCATCCATATCATAAGGAATTGTTGCACCTGGAGTTGATAAAAACTCTCCCCACTGGAAGTGAAAGATGTTTTTAAAATCTTTTTGCAAAGCTTTAGCAAAATTGAACCCTGATCTTTGACTGGGAAGTGTTTTACACAGACCATCATAATTAGTAGGAATAAAATAAAGACAGGAAGTCTCATTTCCTAATCTATTGTAGCTTGTTGAATTCCAGAGAAAAGTAAAGGATAGCACAAGTTGCCACCCGAATCAGCCTTACTACACAAATATCCTTCGATGCACCAAAGTGAGATATGGGAAAAGGTAGGAGTTCCCAAGGGGTTATTCAATAGCAACCAGTGCTTCTTCATCCTCTCTTGTAATCTTCATCCACACTGTAAATTTTCCCAATCTCCTCTCTTTGCCCCAGAGGACTGTAATTTGGGATTTCAGAAGTACTGTTCAGCGCTCTCTGCCAAGGACCAGCCAGGTGATGCTGGAAGGTAACTGTCTCCCAGAGTTCCATTCTGTGCCTGACAGAGTAACAGATTAAATAAAAGGTGATTACTCTTTTATTCCTACTTTGATTAGGAAAACACAGATTCTGATTACTGCATCAACTTGACATTAGATACAGATGTGTCTACTTTAAAAATGCTTTGTACATATAGCTGCAAGCAGGAGCAAGGTGCAGGGCAGGTACCTCTGGGAGCTCAGGGTACACACTTCCTTTCAGCCTCCCACTTACACTGCTCCCTGAGCTGTCCCCAGCCCTGCAGGCACCAGGGGCAGCTTCATGACAGCAGCAGACACCCAAATGTATACCCAATGTATATGAAAGATGCTGTCCTGTTCTTTCCTGTAAAAAAACAGCCTCTAAAAGCTGACAGCTCAGCTGAAACCCACCTGACGCAGTTCCTGACCATGGAAAGCCTTAGGTTAAACCTCTCACAATGCATATACATGGCCTCAGTCAAAAAGTACACAATGCAGTAAAACTGGGACAGGACAGTGTGAAAGGAATTAGTATCAAAAGTCTGCCTGGGCTCCTTCGTGGCACAAGAAAAAGACAGAGATTCTGCCACACATTCTCATGGCCAGGGAAGGTGCCCTGGCAGTGCTAGGAGGCTGAGGGGAGCAGGAAGGCAACACAGCCAAAGCTACTCACATACATACACACACACACACATGCACCTACATGCCTGTGGAACATGGCTCTGGCCACCTACCCCTAGAAAAGGATTTACATTCTGTTGCTCAAAATGATTATACATAAAATGCAGTACCCATGACAGAAACTTCAATTCCACTTCATTGTAGAGTATGTAGGGTTTTGCTTTAAGCAGGTGAGAAGAGGTGGCTCATCCTTGCAGTACCTTGTTAAAATAAAGATGCCAGGAACTGGAAGAGCATTTAGTGAAGAGCAGGTGCAAGCTGGCATTTTAAGACCCCACTGTGTACTTGGGAGGACAAAGAGGGAAAGTGAGCCCCAGGTATTACCTAGGGCTTGGACAGGGGGAGGTCGTGAACAACCCTGCAGTATCCCAGGTATAACTAGGAAAAGTTTAAAAGAGGAAAAAACTCACAGCAAAAGAGTACCCCCCACTTCCAGCATCTGCACAAGACAACATGGTGTCAGTAAGGATGATGAGAGTAAACAAATGCATAATGAGATGGAAGGACTGTTTCAGATCTTACAAGAAAATGAGCAGAAAAAGAAGGGAAGCCTGGCCAATATTAAAGAATACATTTAAATCTCCCAAGATGTAAGTCTCCCAGTCAATATTAATTTATTGAATTGTCCATAGGAGTGAGATTAGTTGATAGAAGCCCTGACACAATCTCCTCAGTTCCTAAGGAAAATCTTTAGTAAAACATGTAGTAAAACTGATTTAGTGGTATAAGGCAGTCTGTGATAAAGCTGCTATAACTTGGCTCTCCAGTATGTTTTAGCCTGCTGTAATTATACTTGCTACAGCAGTATTTCCTTAGGGCAAATCCTCCTGCGAAAGCCATGGGAGGGGGTTCTGTGTCGATGGCAGAAATGATGTTATTTTTACTTCACTGTGGGATTTTATAAATGTTTCCACCTGTTAAGTAGAAATTAATTCTCCTAGGGAGAAAAGTAAGGCTTGTATAGAGCAGGGGAACTTTTCTGAATATCTCTTTCCAATAGCTGAAGAAGAAAGGCACAGACACAAGTCACAACCTATAAATTCTGGCAATTTAATGATGAAAATTTTTCTATTTTCATTATAAACAAGCACTTGAGACCTGGAGTTCACCACCACCAACTAATATTTACTACAGAGTCGTAAATCACTGCACAATCACTATAAATGACATAAAGGGTACCACGTAGGCCCTAGTGTGAGAAGAAATCAGTGCATAGCTACGTGTGCAGTGTGGGACAACACCTAGATGACTGTGCCTAGGATATGGCATTTTTGCAATATCTAATGAAAGATTGCAGGCCATTCCTCCACGTGACATACCTCTGTTTTGCAATTCTGTGCCAAGATATTTCACCCCTGAGTTGCTGAGTACGATTGAGTTGATGCATCCTCAGTGGCATCACCTCACTTCCCAGTCAGTAACAATAAAGCACAGCTGGGGCAGATGAGCTGACAGCCCAGACCTACTGACCTGAAGGTGCTGTGTGAGGCTTTGAGGAGTGTTGATACCTGTCACAGGTTTGTACATCTCCAAGGTCCCTGGTTTCGGTGTGAGGCATCTCTATTCAAGAATGACAGAGAAGAGAATTAAGTTCTGTGCCAGAGCTATGCTGTCCTCACAGGTGTTGCTGAGGAATCAGGTCAGGAGTTTGCAGTAGGCAAAAAGGGTGGAGAATGAGCAGGATGCAGGTTGTCTGCAGTTATCTGAGTCTATGGTTTGATATTTGGAGCTAAAAATGTATACAGAATATGTCAGAAAGAACATTATAACTGGACCTCAAAGACACTCGCTTTGTATGTATAGCAGCAGTAATACCAATTCCTTAATAAACATGGAACCTGTGAAAGTGAATTCATTTAAAAAGTGTGAGGTAGCCAGATACTGGTGTAATGGCTTGCTCTTGAGGTATCTGATGTGGGTAAAAGAAGGCCATTAGTATTTGGAAGTTGAAAATCTGCCCAACCAGTCTCTCACTCACACTGAAACATTTTGAGGTGATGAAGTAATTTTTCAAAAATACTATGTGAAAACAAAATCAAGAAGTTTACCTTTAGGATGTGTTAAATCACAAATGATGGTATCAGTATAATCAACATATTTTCTCCCAGTGTAAGATGAATACAGACTTTGAAAAATTCCATGTATTTCTCATGGAAGAGAGTGTGTTTATTTTTAGTTTTATGTGGCAGATGTGCTGGAGGTCTTGGTTGAGGAAGAACTTTGGCTTCTTGGAGATCTATCCATGCTCAGCTGCAATAGTGAAAGTTATGTTCAAAGCTAAAGGTATTACATTCCTATACTTCTCCAAGTGCAGACTCCCTGGGGAATTGGTTAATACCTTATGATCTATGTGTAGGTGTATATAAAATCAGGTAAGGAAAAGTTCCCAAAGGAAAATATCTGCAGTCAAGGCTGTCAAGTGCAAAGACCCTTCCTGGAAGTGATGTTTCCCTGCACCTATGACTCCGGGTTGCCAGCTTTCAAATATTTAGTGCAAAGCTAGAGGAAAAGTGGAGCTATTGCTTTGCATCAATATGCTGATCACTTCTCAGCAGGAAAACAGAAATGTAGAGAAAAGCTCTTGGCATTAAACCTTGAAAATACCATGTCTACTACAGAGCCAATATGAAAGTTGTTGATTTGGCTGTATTGAGCTCCACATATCATTTCAGTTTCCCCTTGAATGTTTTCCCTCTTCCTTTGGTGGATGTTACAGACAGTCTGATGGTGAACACTGTGCTCCTCTCTCTGCTAAGCCAGCACCCATGTCCAAAACACAGAGCAGCCTGGCTGGCATGCTGCAAGTGTAGATGCTTGTCAGCTCTCAATGGCAGGAGAAACACAATGGAAGGATTTCAGAACAGAAATAACCCTGCAAGAAAATGTTTATGTCTGAAAATGAAGTTCCCTAGCTGAAGTTGAACCTAATTAAACGAATTCTGATTTTACCAGAATGTTCCTTCTTGTTATCAAATAATAATATGGACTGGAGGGGAAAGGAGAACTCACATTAGATTGCAACTTTCCCTTTTCAACAGACACACTTTCCTGTAGGGCACCTACTATGTTTTCCATACAACTGATATAATCGTCCCAAGAACCTCTATCAGCTCTTCCAGGAAAATCACCTGCATTTTTTTGCACTTTGAAAAACTAAGCAATAGAAAAGTTTGGATTTTGTTCTCTTTTGTATTTTTTCTAGGGTTTTGGTTTTTCTTGATTTCAAATTCATTAGGAGGCAGTTGGAGGTGAAAGAAAGGTTATACTTAACAGAAGGAGCATGCGACAAATGACACACTGAAGGCTGATACATTAATGCCTTTTCTCTTCCTTTTTTGGCTGTGGTTCTCACAAATACAATTGTTTCCAGAAACTAATAAATATTAATTAAAAAAAAAAAGAGAGAAAGTGAGAGATACAAAACTGAGCCAAGGAAAAAGTATTTTGAATAATAATTAGGCAAATTCAAGCTTTAATGTCATGTTGAAATACTCTCCTGCCTAGCATACTAGGCTGAATATATAGAATCATAGAATCATAAAATCGTAGGCTGTAGAAAGACTTTTTCAAAGAAGCCCTACTAAAAGGCTGAAAAGCTACAATTCTCTCTCAGAATTTAAGGCCTGTACCCCCTCACAGGTAGCACAGAGCTGGACTTGCTATGGCAGTACCAGAGCTGTGGAAGAGGGGCAGTTCAAGGGGGTTTTACCCCTTTCCTAATCCAGGGATGCCTCCTGTGGCATAGCACCAGAGGCTGTGGTGGGGAAGACCATGGACAGCCTTGGAGGGCCATTGCAGAGCCACAGACTGTGGGTCAGGGTGAATTTGAGCCAGAAGAAGCCAACAGAGACAATCTGAAGGGTATCTTTGAGAACACGTGGAACGCAGAAGAAATGTCAGAGGGCAGAAAACAACAGATGTGGTTTCTGTCTTTAGAAAGGGAATAAAGGAAGCCCTTGAAAATTTTGGAGAAACCAGCATAATTTCAATATTTCAAAAGATCCTGGAACAAATTATTGCGTGATTACATTATTACATGTATTATATAGGCACCTAGAGAATAACAAGGTGATAAGAAACAGCATGGGTTTATGAAAAGTAAGTAATGTCAAACCTATCTGATTTTCTCTCTTTACAAGCCTGCAGGAGAAGAGAACAGTCACTGTGGTGACTTCAGTAAAGCTTTTGACACTGTTCTGTATAATGCCAACATTTCACGGCACAGTGGGAGATGGCCTCGTTGAAATTACTGTACAATGGATATGCTGCTTGAAAGATCATACTCTGAATGATTCACATTCTTATCAACACCCTCTATCAAACCAGACAAGCATTTTATACAGGCTCCCGTGGGGAGCTATCTTGGGCCAGTTCTGTTCAATAATTTCATTAGCAGTTTAAAAGACAGAATAGCATGTATACTAACTTGCTGATGACACCAAACTGGGAGGGGTTGCAAACCCTGTGGAGGACAAGTTTAGAATTTGAAATGGTCTTGGCAAATGGGAGAAATGGCCTGAAATCCACAAGATGAACTGCAATAAAGTACAGAGTAGTGCTCTAAGAGAGGAAAAAAATCAAATGCACAAATAGAAGTTTGGAGATATATATAGAGAGGATCTGGAATTACTGTTCTGAAAAGGATCTAAGATTACAATGAATCACCATCTTAACAAGAAACAAAAGTAGTAATCTGTTGCTCAAAAAGAAAAATGTCATGAGATGTGTTGGCAGAAGGGTCAGATAAGATGTAGGAGTTAATATTTAAAAGGAGTTGATAAAACTTGGCAATTTTCAGTGATGCTGAAATACTGTGTCTATCTTTAGTTCTCTCCTTTGAGAAAAGAGGATCCACAGAAAGAGCATTTTGGACACCCTGACTTCTAAGGAAAGGCTCAAATATATGATTGTTTTCTTTAGAAAATGGAAGGTAGAGGGAATATAATAACAATCCTGAGATACTGAAGAAAAATGGGATGGTGTTTAACTGTTTTTCTTGTCTATAGAAAACAAGAGGATAGCTAGATTTGCAGTAATGCAAAATTATATTGTATATCGTGAAGCATTTTCCAGTTTTCAGGCTAGTAAGGCACTGGAATTTCAAGGAAAGTTTCTATATTGCCTTCACTGGAGGTTTAAGAAGGGGTTAGACAGGTCTCATGGGTCATATGAAAATACTTGGTTCTGCTCTAAAGCGAGAGTTTGGCTCTGGAGTTGTTTTAAAGTTTCTTTCAGTGTTACAATTGTATGATTTTTGCAAAGCTTCTCCTGATAGTCTACCTCCATTTTTAAATGTGTACTTCATAGTCTTTCCTCCTGAAAAATTATTTTCCAAACAGATACACTGCCACCATATTTCTAACAAAAGATGCTTTGATTTAGGGCTCTGGATGAAGAGAGTGTTGGAAGTCCTGCTGACTCTAATGGGGTTTTCAGGGGCCCAGTTCAAAATGTCTTTGCTTTAGTAACAGTGAATGGCTGAGATATAAGCTTTCTTCAGAAAAAATATTATGTGATCCCTGCTACCTGGCTCCTGCTAGAGAGCAGCTGTTGGTATTTGTATCAGACAAAGCTGGGTTGAGCTAACGCCTGTTAGAACTGCTGATGGTCCATTATATCATTTAAAGAGTGCTACAGAATGTTTATCTGGTGCTGTTAACCAGTCGTATTTCATCTGCTAATCACATCAAGCAAAAAAGAAAAAAAGCCATATTTTTTCATTACACCAACTCCCTGGGTTCATCACCTGCTCCAAAATAATCCTGTTAGAGCTGCATCTTGGCAGAGGCAAGGCAAGGCACAGTCCAGAGACAGGACAAAACTCTGTTTGTCCTGCCAAGCACGGTCTTGGCTGAGATTACAAGGTTATTAAAACCTGTATAAGCAGCCGCCAAAGTGCAAATGTCCAGTGCACAGTTTTGCAGATAATTGGCTTGCTGGTGTTCCTGGCAAAAGGAGGGTCTGGATCATGCACAGTATACAAAACAACAGTAGGAGACCCCACAGGATTCCCACACTGTGACAGAGCATCAAACTTTGTCTGCCGTCAAATTCGAAATACATTGTGAGTGATTCCAGCAAGATACTCAAGCAGACACAATAATTCAGTAATTAACTACAAATCATCTTGCAACATATTAGTTATTAGGAAATTTTTTTCCTGTGAGGCTGGTGAGGCACTGGCACAGGTTTCCCAGAGAAGCTGTGGATGCCCCATCTCTTGAAGCGTTCAAGGCCAGGTTGGACGGGGCTTTGAACCACCTGGTGTAATGGAAGGTGTCCCTGCCCACAGTAGGAATGTTGGAACTAAATTATCTTTGAGGTCCCTTCCAATCCAAGCCATTCTATAATTATATGATATCAAATAAATCCTGGTTGCAAAGAATGAAAATTCTTCATCTATATACTGTGCATTCAGAAGAATCAACTTGTCCAGTCTCAAATGCATTTCGCCCCAGCAATCTGCGATTTTCTCCACCAAAACTGACTTGCACCAGCCACTTCTCATGACACCTTGCTGCCTTGCCAAGCAGACAGGAGTAGCAGTGCTCAGGAGTTTCCTGGAAGCTGGTAAAAATTACTGCCTTAAATTGCCATGATGGCACTAATATATTAAGTCCTAAAAAACTTGCAACCCTTTTTTATCAGTTCCCCTAGGCCGTATTGCCCCAGGAGGGATCTGCCAAGCAGCTGCTACTTTGCTGTGTTTCAGATGTGCCTCCAGGGAACCTGAAATCCCATTCCAGCCAAGAGGGTTTTGGCTGTAGAACATCTTCTCTCCCTCTCTGCTTTGCCAGAAGAGAGATGTGCTAGTCCTCTGGGCATACAGCTTAGTCTGTCTTTTCCTGAGGCTGAAGCTGATAGCTGAACGTTTGGGTTTATTTTTTATCAACTTACTTTTTATATATACACATACACATATACATATACATATACATGTGTGTATCTTGTTCAAAAGATCTCACCCCTTCCCCCATAGTTCTTTTACCTTATGGAATAAGTAACCCTAAAATTTTATATGTAAATGCTATAGTTCCAACAGTGATTTGGATAGTGAGGCTGCAGCTTTTTTTGAAAGGAGGTGGTGAAGCTGTGGTTCACCGATGAGCCTTGCAGTTCTCGAGGCTCTGGGCTCAAGGATGCTCTGGAAGCATGCTCCCAGGACTGAGACAAGCATATTGATATTGGGTGTGAAATCAGGATTTTAGAAAATCACATCTACCTGTGTTTTTCAGTTCAGCAGAAATACAAGGCTGTACAACCCATTTTATTTATTCATATGCCTGCATTCAGAAAATCCTGCAGAAGCTTGGTGACCCTGTGGGGTTTTGGGCAGCCCCATGAGGCTTGTTGGTGGCATGGTTACACAGGCAGCCTGGGACAAGGACCATCAGGAGGTGTGCTTGTGTGTCCTGAAACCTCAAAGGCCTTCTGTAAACTGCTCAGGGATGTGGATCTGTGGTATGAGAGCATCCTTCCCACCCACACAGACCTAGCTAAATCCTTGCTCAGGGCCCTTTACTTCATTAGCCTTTGAGGATTTATCGACCTTAGCAGGTTCTTGTAAATGAATGACTTGCTTTATATTTTTTAGCAGATAGCCAATACTATTTGTGAGGTGGTTTATGGTCTGTGTTTGACATGCAGGATTACCTCATCTCTGAAGGGGGCTGAAGCTGTTAGGAAAAACCATTTTTTTACACTTAATCTAATATTTGCTTCTCCTGATACATAGATATTCTTACTGATCATTCTAACTATATAGAGTATACAAAGCCTGCTTTGTTAACTTCCTTCTTGATGGCACATTGTAGGTATAGTCCAGCAAAGAAGCCATGCCTTTTACTCTGTGCTCTGCAACTAAAAGAGAACTATTTTGATTACTTATGGCTGTAATTTTTATGTATTTTATAGATTTCAATATTTATTTCAGATTAAATGTGACTTTAGTCCATCTCCATGTTTACTTTTATTCTTCCCTTAAAATACAACAAAAATACAAAGATAGCATTTATTCACACAATTTTTCTAAATATTCTTTTCACTGATGGAATCAAAACCTGAATCATTCTTTTCTGGTTTTATAAGAACCTCAAAAGTTGTCAGCAAAGAAAGAGCCTATATAGACAATATTCAATAAAAAGAAGGGGTGTAAGTCAAGAAACATCGCTGGATATGGGCTATAACACCCAGAAAAGAGTCTGAAATGAAGTGAATGAAATGACATCATTTCAGGATGACACAAGTTCATAACAAAAAAACAAAAGGCTGTAGAATTTTCAAATAATCTCACAACATTGTTAAAATGTCACAAAATGAAAGATTAAATTGAATGTAGGACAGATAGTTGATGTTAAATTAACTGATAGAAATGCAAGGCAGAAGGCAGCTCTCTCTACCTCAGCACTACAGTACTCTAAATCAAATAAATCATAAGAAAGAACACGAACACCACCATGGATATTTCATTGAAAAAGTTTCAACAGGAAATAAGAAAGTAGATCAAATAAATACTAAACTGTAATAAGAAGAGGATGAAGAACAGTACTGAATCTAAAGAAGACCAAATGCTTCTGCAAGTCACTGGAGCAGAATTAACTAATGTAGAAGGAGGTCTCTGGGGTGTATAGTTTCAAATACTCCAGCTAAAAACCCTATAGCTGAAACCAGAGAAAAGGATAATATTAAAAATATGCATGGAATGCTATATGAGGGAGCTTTTAAGAGTTAGGACAGAGAAATGAGCAAGCACATAATGAGGAAAATAGGGTAGAAAATGAAGTCTACTCTTGATGCTTTCAAACTTAAGAAACACACTTGTAGATATCAGAAATTGCTCAAAGATAATTCTCATCCATGTGTTATACAACTGTCATGTGGAACTCACACCACTAACCACTCTTCAAAGCTTAGCAATAATTAGATACTTCTGTGACAAATAGAGCAAGTGGGCTTTATCAGTCTCTGATGCACTGCCACATGACAGGGAAGGGCTCTGCAGTTACATCACAGTCCCTGACACACCACAGCTGCCAGCAGCCTTAATGAGATTAACTGTTGCCATGTTGGCCAAGATGAAAAATGCACAAGGCAAATATGCCTTCCTGTTCTCCATGGCTTGCAGTGGAGAACAGCAGTTGCTTAGCCTTTCTTTTGGAGCTACAAAGCTTAAGACCAAACATGCTGTGCAAAAACAGTTTGCTGCTGGCCATGCCTGGGGGCAAAAAAAACTGGATACAATTGGTCTGATCTGGTACAGTGCAACTCCTCAGGTTTCTGCCAAGCACAGCTGTTATTTATTCTTCTGGGAGGGGATAGGAATATATAACCACTTAGTCATTGTGCATTCTCTTTGAAATTTTTTTTTCTAATATTCAGATTGCTGGAGCCTGGTGTGAATTTTAAATTAAGGAACTAGAGAGGGAGCATGCATTTCTTTTTGTTAATGGTTTTTCTTTTCAAGCCACATTATTATTCAGTTGCCATGGTTTATCTAATTTTGTAAAAAACCCAGGGATATGTGACAATGATTGGGTACTTAGAAGTACACTGATAGATTGACATAGACTATCTGTGAAGAGTAGAATATTAACATTTTCTATGTTGGTGACCACCTACTGCGTTGGTCAGCTAAAATCAGGATCCTTTTCCCCTTATGTGTTGAGCAAATTAGATATTTGACTGCTAAAAAATGTTGCTTTCTACAGTAGAACTATTTACTATTACAGTTCCTGCTTAAGCAGAAAAGAACAGACACCCAGCAGAACTATTCCTCCTTTGGAAGCAAATACGTATTTTTAAAGTAAAAAAAAAAAAGTTGATTTCAAATGTAAACTTCCCAGTGCTTGCTCATTTATGTTGTTTTTGCTTTAAAAGCTGCATTTGTTAACTCTCCTGCACTTATTAAGACAGCACGTACATGGTAAAGCTTTGTGCAGTTCATTTCCCACAGCTGTCTCCAGAGGCCACTGGTCCACTGCAATCTTGACATCTTATTTACAAGTTCTTTGTGTGGGATGAAAAAACCCCCAAAACTCAAAGGAGCATGTTTGTGTTTTTGACCAGGATAAGTATGTATTACCCCAAACCCAGCAAGAGTGCAGCATGCTCCACCCCAAACAGCTTTTCCCAATGTCAGCAAGGGTCTCATCTCCAGATCACAGATCTTCCTACTCCAGGTTGATGCTCTTAGCAGTCTTTTCCACCACCATCTCACACTGGTCTTGTAGGCACAAAGATTTTCCGGACTATCATAAAATGTTATTAAATGCACAACAATAATCCAAGCTAGTGCAAATTAGGGCATGTGTCTGAAAGATGCTGTACCAGGCTCTGGCTGGCAGTACCAGCTGAAAAGCAGCTCATTTAACAAGCTCAGTTCTTCATTTGGCCTTTTGCCTATATATTTTGAGGAATTTTTACCTTCCAAAAACGCTTCCAAAATACATTTGTGTTTCATGCAGCCAAACTGTGCTTTTATTGAGTGGACCCTTACCATGACCAATTGTCAAGAAAATACAGGATCCAGCCCTGCACACACCTACTGCCACATGTGGGAGTACCACTGCAGAGCGAGCATGCCCCTGCACGGGGCAGAGCACCCCAGTTCTGCTCTCCCAACAGACTTACCCCAGCTTTAAGCACTTAAAGCGTGGTTAAGCCATATGCTTGTATTTTAGAGTGTTATTGCTCCCAGCAGATTGCTCAACTTCTGCAGGATCCGGGTGTAGACTGTGCAGGTGAGCAGAAAAGAGTGTAGCAGTGAGGTTGAACTGCATCCTGGCATTTTGAATGAGAGCATCACTTCAGCCTGCACACAAAGTGGAAAGCATTTTGTTTTGTAGATGATAAAAATCCCATCATTCCAGAATATTTATATTATGTAGATTCACTATATGCTCCAGTTACCACTGCCTGGCAAACTATCAAACATGGTTGAGAGCTGCTGTGTTTTTATAGGAAGGGAGTATGGTAATAGGTGCATCCACACTAGTTCATATAGGGGCTGTATATCTATTTTCATCCATCCACCCATCCATCCATCCATCCATCCATCCATCCATCCATCCATCCATCCATCCATCCATCCATCCATCCATCCATCCATCCCCATTTGAATAAAAGAGTTAATCAACTGTGGGTGTGGCTTTCATGTGGCTTTTCAATCTGTAAAACTGTTAGGATGATCCATTATGTTTTACTACAAGGAACTCCCTAGAAATTGCAGCTGCATTAATGCATTTTTATATTTTTCATTTTTAATCACTGAGATTAAGCTAAAAGCAAAGACAAGTAAGTGTAGGAATAGGATTCATTATAATCAATAAAAAAGTAGTTTCCAAAATATCCAACAATGATGTATTTTTCGCTTCAAGAGTAATTTATTACAATTCATTCACTCTTTTGCTTATGTTTCTTACTAGACTGTAATTATTTGAATTTCTAATTTATTAAACCCTTTGTAGACAGATAGGAACAGTCTCACATGCAAGTTCCTCATCCTTCATTGGAAACTACAACCACCACGATATCTGTTGGAGGGACAACACAGCAGAGCATAAGCAATCCAGGAGGATCCTGGAATGCACTGATGATAATTTCCTTCTCCAAATGACAGAGGAGCTAACAACGAGAGGTGTTAAGCTGGACCTTGTTCTCAACAACAAGGAGAGGCTGGTGGGGAATGTGAAGGTCAAAAGGACATCCTTGGATGCAGTGACCAGGAAATGGTGGAGATTGAAAAGCCTTAGGTAGGGAGAAGTGTGCAGTGCAAGCTTATTACCCTGGACTTCAAGAGAGCAGACTTTGCCCTTTTCAGGGATCTGCTTGGTAGAGTACCATAGGATAAAGACTTAGAGGGAGAAGGTGCCCAAGAAAGCTTGTCAGTATTCAAGGATCACCTCCTCCAAAACTCAGGGGTCATGCATCCCAACAAAGAGGAAGCGAGGCAAAAACCCCAGGAGGCCTGCAAGGATGAACAAAGGAGCCCTTGGGCAAATTCAGACATGAAAAGGAAGCCTACAGAGGGTGGAAACCAGGACACATCAGAGAGTGGAAACAAGGAAAGGTAGCCTTGGAAGGACAAAAAGAGATTGCCTGAGCCGACAGGGATTAGGTTGGGAAAGATAAAGCCCTGATAGAATTAAATCTGGCCAGGAAATCAAAGGCAATGAAAAAAAAATNTCATGCATCCCAACAAAGAGGAAGCGAGGCAAAAACCCCAGGAGGCCTGCAAGGATGAACAAAGGAGCCCTTGGGCAAATTCAGACATGAAAAGGAAGCCTACAGAGGGTGGAAACCAGGACACATCAGAGAGTGGAAACAAGGAAAGGTAGCCTTGGAAGGACAAAAAGAGATTGCCTGAGCCGACAGGGATTAGGTTGGGAAAGATAAAGCCCTGATAGAATTAAATCTGGCCAGGAAATCAAAGGCAATGAAAAAAAAATCTTCTATAGGTATGTCAGTGATAAAAGGGAAACTAAGAAAATTGTGGGCCCTCTCCAGAAGAAAATGGGAGACCTGATTACCTGGGATGTGGAGTAGGCTGAGATACTCAATGACTTTTTTTCCCCTCAGTCTTCACTGACAAGTGCTGCAGCCACACTGCCCAGGTTGCAAAAGTGGAAACCAGGAGAATGAAAACCTGCCACTGCAGAAGATCAGGTTTGAGACCATCTAAGGAACCTGTAAGTGCAAAAACAGGTCCTGAGGGACGTGGTAGATAAAGCCACTGTCCAACATATTTGAGAAGTCATATCAGTCTGGTGGCGTTTCATGACTTGAAAACATCAACTGAGTTGATGTTAACTCCCATTATTGAAAGAGGAGAAAAGGAAAAGCACAAGGAACTGAAGATCAGTCAGTATCACTTCTGTGCCCAGAAAGATCATGGAGCAGCTCCTCCTGGAAAATATGCTATAAAGGACATAATAAAATAAGGAGGTGATTAGTGGCAACCAACATGGTTTCATTAAGGGCAAATCATGCCTGACACACTTGATGGTCTTTTATGATGGGGTCACAGCACTGGTGGATAAAGGAAGAGCAACTGACACCATCTACCTGGACTTGTGCAAAGCATTTAGCACTGCTCTGCATGGTATATTTGTTTCTAAACTGGAGACACAGGGATTTGATTGATGGACCATTGGTGCAGAAGGAATTGGCGGGATGGTCACACTGAAAGAGTTGCAAGCAACAGCTTGATGTCCAAGCAGAGAGAAGTGATGAGTGGTGTTCCTCAGGGGTCAGTATTGAGACAGACACTATTTATCTTTGTAAGTGACAGGGACAGTGGGATTGAGTGCACTCTCAGCAGGTTTGCTGATGACACCAAGCTCTGTGGTGCAATTGACACACTGGGAGGGAAGGTATGTCATACAGAGGGACCTTGACACACTTGAGAGGTGGCCCACATGATCACCATGAAGTTCAGCAAAGCCAAGTGCAAGGTCCTGCACCTAGATCAGGACAATCATAAGCACAGATTCAGGCTGTGGAGAGAATGGATTGAGAGCAGCCCTGAGGAGAAGGACTTGGAGATGTTGATTGATAAGAAGTTCAGTATGATACAGCAACATGAGCTTGTGGCCCAGAAAGCCAAACACATCTAGTTTCACCACAAGGTGTGTGACCATCAAGTCAAGGGAGATGATTCTCTCCCATTCTGCTCTCATGAAATCCCACCTGGAGTGCTGTGTCCAGCTCTGGAGCCCCCAACACAAGAAGGACATGAAGCTGTTGGAGCAAGTCCAGAGTAGAGCCATGAAGATGATCAGAGGGCTGGAGCACCTCTCCTATAAAGACAGGCTGATAGAATTGGGATTGTCAGAGAGGAGAGGATTGGGGAGGAGAAGACATTGGGCCAAGCTAAAAGTAGCCTTCCAGTACCTTAGAGGGGGCCCACTTTTTAGAAGGAGAGGCATTTTTTACAAGGGCATGTAGTGACAGAGACTCAATCTGAAAGAGAGTAGGTTTGCGTCAGATATTAGGAAGAAATTCTTTAATGTCAGGCCACTGAGGCACTAGAACAGGTTGTCCAGAGAGGCTGCCCCATCCCTGGAAGTGTTTGAGGCCAGGTTGGATGGGGCTTTGAGCAACATGTTCTAGTGGGAGGTGTCTCTGCCCTACTGCAAGGGATTGGAACTGGATGACCTTTAAGGTCCCTCCCAACTCAAACCATTCTGTGATTCTGTGATTATAAAGGCACAGAGTCCTTTGGCTTCAATGACCTTGCAGAAGCCCATGTTCATCCTTGCAGGAAGAATTATAGAGCTTGTAGCTGCCTTACTTTCCATATTTTTGAATTTTGGAATTTTTTTCAGAGATCAGGCAGTGCTCTTGATCAGACTTGGAAGGTGATCTGAGCTTTGGCCAGCTGAGCAAAAATCTACCTTGTTCTTGCTCAGGCAAAAATTAAAAAAAAATAAGGTTCTTGTAATCTGTAGTGCATTTCAGGCTCACATCTTTTCTCTGCCAAGTCAATTAAAAGTAGGGAGGTGTTACTACGTTGGAAAGAACCCAAAGAAAGACAACAAAGACTTATAATTACAAAGTAGACCCACAGCCTTCAGGGCAAAATAAAATAAACTTAATACAGGACGCAGAAAGCCAGCACAGAAAAGCAACTCCAAAGAGGCAGAGTAAGATATCCAGAAGGTAATATTAAAAGAAGGAGCATGAAGTGGTTTGGGTAGCCAGAATCAAGCCTTTCAAAAAAAGTGTTTTACTAAATCTGGATTATTAGGGATGGAGTTATTTAAACAGAGAACTGAGGGGATGATTTTCCAAGGCACTCTGCTGAGGCACTGCAACTGGGTGCTCCAAGCCCCATCTGCTAAAACAGAAAACGTGTTTTAGTAAGAGAGGGCTGCAACAACCTGTAGTACTGGAAGGAAGTTGTTTACATAGCTGAAGTAACAGTGAATCAGAGACCTTGTCTTAGAAATAGAAATTTTAAAAGCTGAATAACGCATACTACAGGAAAGGCAAAAAAGAGCTTCTTAGCTAAATACTGATTTCTAGGGACATAATCTAGTGTACAGTTTAATTAGGGGTGTAGGATGGAGTCAACTTCATCAGCTTGAGTGCTTTGCTCAAATTGGTAGTATCCACATACATCCTTAAAGTACTTGGTTGACATGCCCTCCCTAAAATCTTTTGTGTGACCCAAAAGAACTGCTGAAAGCTAAAGACTTGAAAATGAGCAGGAGCACATTTGGGCCATGTGCAGAAGAAGCAGCGCTGTGAAGCTGAAGAAGAGCCACATGTGTTATCTCCACACATACACAGCTCCTTGAGCACCACCTAAGGCACCTCATCTAGGGCAGAAAATCTGAAAAGGCCCCAAAGCCAATCAGAAAATCAGCCAAAGGGAAGTGGCTGAAGACAGGCACACGTGTTTCTTTGGTTTTTCACTCTGATCCTGAAGAGTAATCTCCAATCTGGACTCACACCTGGGACTACTGTGCTGATTGCCAAAAACACCCCTTCCAAGAAAGAGCTCCTGAAAGAGAGAGGGGAAAATGAGTCTGTGAATAGAGGGAAAAGGCTGAGAGAATGGAAAAAAAATAAATAGGGGAGACTGAGAGGAAATACGAATCAACATTAATCTGTGGGTAAAGTGGCGGGAAATTTACTTGGAGACACCAGGTTTCTGTCCACACCTAGATGAATATCTAGCAGGGGCTGGCATTTCTGTGAGTGTCCTAGTACTCTGTTACAGAGTCACTCCTGCTCTTTGCCTCAAGGAGTACCTACTTCTACCACAATGAGTAGAGTACCCAGAACAGACAGCAAGACTCTCTGGGGACTTTGCAGAAGAACATTTACTGCTCACTTCAGTTGGTTGAGCATAAACATTTAGCACCATGTGCATGCCTTAAGCTTTCCCTTCCCTTCTCCTTGGGACCTCCTAAAAGTCCTGTGCTGCATCTGCTGGATGTGCATGGATGTCCTGAGGACACCCAGTGGGTCTCAGGCCACCATATTCTGCATCTCCAGCAACTGCTAGGAGGTGACACCAGCCCGTGTGCTCACACAGGAGCCTCAGTGTAGGTGTGTGCAGGCGTCCCTGGCAGCTGGGCACACCTCACCCATGGTACAGAGCAAATCCAACAGGGTCACCTGACATAGGTATGCCCTCGATGGGCTCAGTGAATCTCAGTTCAAGAGAGCTGTCAGGGGCAAATTAATAGGCTGTCCAAACAAAGAAGCTACTGGCTTTTTAAGCTTTCTGCAAGAAGTGGAAAGCAATACATCTTTTTTTCTGATGTCAAAGTTATCCAGAAAAATCATGCCACTATCAAGACTGTCACATTTAATTGAAGAGCACTTGGGTTTTTTTAAATGATCTTGTCTCTCTTATGCACCGTGGGGAATTCCTGCTACTGTTTGCTCTCCAGTGCTGAAACTGATCAGAGCAATCACTTAACCCTCCCACTCCCTGCATGTCAGCAATCCAACAAATGCTGTATTTTATGAAAATACCATTATGGCCTCTTAGTGACTTTCAAAAATTAGGTCATTGCCAGATCAATGCAGCTATGTTTACTTCATTTCAGGGATTGATTTTGGTGCTCTAAGAGGATAAGCAAATGGCTGAGAGTAGTTGACTCTCTTTGGAACTGCAGCACTGAGCAGTTTGACTGTAGGCTGAACCAGTAAATCTCTGGATCTCTTAAATTTCATTTCTAATCAGTCTTAGAGCAAAATTTATACTCCCAACCTGCAAATGGCATTTTGCTTCTGGTTCTATTCTTTTATATGCTGAGAACTCCCATTGATATACAGAAAAGACAATATTAAAGTCAGAAGCCATGCTGCACATCTAAGAAATTATATTGCTCTTATGATGCCCTTACACAGGGTGAAATGCCTCTGTAAGAAAGTGGCACACAGCAATAGAGTTTATCATCATTCAGCAGCTTCCTTAAGAGATGTGCTCCGGTTACAAATAAAAAGTTACCAGCCCTGTGGGCTCACACAGGGCTCTGTGGTTCAAGCTGCCATCTTTCCTTCTCACATGCCACCTCTAGTCATAAAGTGCTGTGAGTCATTTCAGTCCTCAGAGTCACTTGTGTGCATCTGCAGCCCAGATGCAAAAAAGTTAGGATTCAGTAAATGACTCAGTTGATGATGTTTCACAATGAAAAGCATCCAGCTAATAGTCCATCATGATGCTGGCTGTTTTGGGGTAACAGGAATGAAACTGTAAAAAACAAAAGTAGTTTTAACACTCCAGGAAGCATTGATGACCCTTATAAATGGGCTTTGTATATGGTTATTGTATACAGTTTCTTTTCAAAGCAGAGTAAGGCTAACGACTCTCACATTGTTATACCATCCTCTTTGGCTATAGCAGATGGATGATGTGAATAGTTATCTTCATCCTGGGGAGATGAAAATGTATGGAGAGAAACCTGCTTTTGTGTGAGTTATGCTGCCCTGGGGAGCCAGGCAGGCACTGTGGCCTTTGGGAATGCAGGACACCTCTTGTTGGAGAGCATCCCCACATGCAGGGGCCATTTGCTGCCTTCCTGAACCACCACACAGTGATAAGAGGCCTCTCATGTGGATATTTTATCCAACAGAAATGAGGCTTTTCATCTGATCTGTTGCCGCTGCTGTTGTTATTATTATTATTACTATTATTAATTTTACCTCATGATACCTGGAGGTACAAAATACACTTGGTCAGAAAAAAAAAAATAGGGGTTTATGGCATTCTGAGTAGTTTCCCATAAAAAAAAAATCATTTCCCAAAAGAAATAAAACTCCCGAATCTCATAAATCATCCCAAGACACTTTTGTTACAAAGTAATTGAGAATCCAGAGCCTCTTAACCTTCTCTTAGACCTATTTTTCATCATATCTCCTACAGCCAAAGAAAGCCTTGCTTGTGGTAGGATACCATATTTAATAAGCTACACTATATGCCCTTTCTGGACCTCAACACTCCCTTTCCAGTACTTTCCAAGGTAATACAATTTATGCTTTCTTTAAATCTCTTCCAGTGCCTTTTTTTTTTTTTTTTTTAAACCATAGTCAGCTTTAGGAAGTCCAACTTCAACAGAAGTGATTCAATATCTGCTCAATTGCCTTGGAGTTTTTCAAACAGTGCTTGAAAGGGAGGATGTGGTGAGACTGATAATGGGATACGGTGCCCTTCACTTCCAGGCTGCCAGCTTGCCACCAACACTCTTGAGGTCACTCTGCCTGGAAAACCTACGTGAAATGTGCTTGTAACCACGTTCATTTTCTTAAGGTGTGTTGTTTACTGCAGAAGTACTTGCCACTGCAACGGGCAGAGTTAGGCTACAGCCTGAACAATGGGGCAGCAGGTGAAGATGAGAAGAGCTATGCTTGCAGCCTGTTGTAGGGCTTGTGCCAGTGCACATGAAAGTACCCTCTGGTTTGGTTAGCTCTTTACTATAAAATAAAATACGGTTCCAAAAAGGATGAATAATAAAGAGATTTTAAAATGTATAGCATTTTCAAAATTTTAGTTGTTTGCCAGGTAGTGTAACTGCTTTAGGAGACTGCCATTTTTTCTGAACATTTCAGCATAATATGGCAGGAGAAAAGTATGGAGACTCTTTTCTTCAAAGGGTCGTGCTTGTAGATGAGGTGAATAAAGAGAAAGACATTGGCAAAGCAGTGTGGAAAACCTGTGCTGAACAGCTTGAGCCATTGGTCCTCTGTGGGAATAACATTCTTGCTGCTCCCAAAACTCCAAACAACCAGATGGAGTATCTGGTGCTTTGGGGATCCTGGGATAAGCAACACAACCTGCACTGCACCTGCCCACGAAAGGACAAACTAATTTTGTAGCACAAAGAGGATGCAGAGACTTCTTGGAGTGTCTGTAGGTCCAGGTTTGCCTTTGTGACAAGGCAGAATTTATTTGCCATCCCTGCCAAACTAACACCTTCAATAAGCCAATTCAGCATCCCAGACATGACCCTTCCTAGAGCTGATGTAGAATTTAAGGGACGTGAGAGGCAAATTACAATCTGAAGGTACCCACAGGTTCGAAATTTGTCTCAGTTAATGCTTTCAGTATAAGTATCTTATTTCAACCTCCTCCCCTGGTAATGTTCTTCCCATCCAGCAGCACCACAGATTATTTCCAGGATGGCAGGAGTACATGGCAGGAAAATTCAGCATAGCTAGGGAAGCGGTGCTGTTAGTCCCAAGGGTTTATCATCAAGTGAACTGCCCTTAACAGCAATATTCTGCTGCCCCCCAGGGGAAGGAAGGAACATGTATGGATCGGCTCCAACTGACCTGTACCACTTCACCCCCAGCTTCAGAGCTGAACTTCTCCTCCTGCACCTGCATTCTCCAGACTTTATGTCTCTGGGAAACAATGTTTAAACTGGCAGTGCTTAAATGACTGAGCCAGAGGCTGTGAAGGCAGTGGGTGCTGCAAGACTCTTTATTGCCATTTCACACAATGAAATACTGAATGATGATTGCTTACCTGGGACTGTGTCAAGGCAGGCAAGGTAATGAATATGTATAAGAAATCTAACTGTTTGCAGAAACAGCAATACTAATGTCAATAGGCACAAGAATAACTTTCCATTGCCAAATAACATGCATTATTTAGCAATAATACATGTGCATAAATAAGAACTTGCAGCAGGTATGTTTGTGAATTCTTTCCTTCGCTTCTGAAAAATATTTGTTAATGGTACAATAAAAATGTTGTTCATAAAAGTAGACAAGGCCAATCTACTATACAATTTTCTACACATTCACATAAAAATATGATGTTCAAAATTGTAGATCTGCTCTGTTTAGGATCACTCTAAATAAATAACACCTGTAGGCCCTGACAAATGTTATGCAAACTGGAGCTTCCATGGCTTTCCAAGAGAATTTTTTTCTTATAAATTCCTGCTATCTGATCACGTCTTCTTCTCTGTATTTAAGAACATCACATGTTGTCCAGTCATTATGGACACATGTTGTCCATAAAGGATTCTAGAAAATTACTTGGGTCAGTTTGATTTTCTCCTCAATAATCAGTTTCTTTACCATTAGTATATACCATGACTTTTATACCATTTGCATTTGTCTATCCTGGTTTATACTGGATCATGTGGTTACTCTGCTGGTGAAAGTGTGAGAGCTCTGTTATGGGAATGCATGAAGAGTGAGAAAGTTGTATTGAACCCTTTGAGCTCTTCAGTCCTTACAAGTTGAGTTGAAGCAACTGGTAATGCAAGTTAGAGAAAAAGTACCACCTGACCCTTGGAAGCAATAATAAAACAATAACTCATGTTTCATGTGATTATTCCTCCTCCACAGAGACATTAATCCTTGTTAGACAGGCTGTTTTTTCCAGGTTTCCTACCTGAAAAGTGAAAGCACCTAAGTAACAGCAACAAAAAACACACCTGAAAAAATATGTGCTCACTGAAATTCCTATGGAAATGTAAGCCATGGAAGCTGCATTATCTTTGTTGTAGGTTAGAAATGGCACTCAATGTTAAGGTTTCAATGCCAGGTCCCCAACTTAGGGAATATGTATGTGTCAGGGACTGAACAGGGGCTGTTGGACAATTCTGAGTATTTCTTTGCATTTCTGCCTTCCCTGTTTATCTCTGACATCCCCAAGGAGTGTACTTACTGGTGGGTACCAGAGCTGCTCTAAGTGCTGCCTAGCCCTTGTCCAGCTAGGCACAGCTGCTGGCAGGCAGGGCATGACAGCATGGAGGGAGCACAGCCTGCCTACTGCCAGCAGGCTCTCAGAGGTCTTTGCTGCTGGGGACTGGCAAATCTTCCATGAGCATCCACGTGCAGAGCTTTCCATAGTGTCTGACACTTAGTGCACATTCAAGGAAGCTTTCACAGGGACAGAGAAGTGCATATTCCTGGCATGAGTATGATCAGATGCCAGACCCCAAGTGTCTGCCAGAAAGTGTGAAAGACCTTGTCAAGAAATTACTTAGGATCATTTATTTACTTTCCTTAGCATTTACATGAGCTTACTCTTGGAGCAGTTAAAGTGTACAATTTTTATTTTAAAGTCAAAAGTTAGAATACAGCGGGTGGCTGACATGAAAATTGTCATGGCTGATTTGCAAGTAAATTACAGCTGGTCCTTTGGAAATCAGAGATGGTTATGGTTGCCCTTACTGCAGGGCATGCCTTCACTCCTTGCCCATGTGTGTTGACATGCAACCCTTTCCTGTGCTTGGATCTGTTTCCAGGTCTCCAGCGAGGTGACCCGGTGGACCTGCTCTACAAGAGGGTGCCTGCCTTGGCAAAGCCCATACAGCCTCTGGCTGGTAACAGAAACTCCCTTGTACCTGGGTTCATTGAACCCATCAAGCCAATGCAGTCTTAAGTCTTTGGCAAACATGACATTCAAAAGACTCCCATCTGCACAGAAGCATAGCTGTCTGTCCTCCAACGACTTGGGAAACATTATCTTTCTGGTGCCTCAAAATCATTCTTGTCACTCTGTTAAGACAAGCTGCATCTAGCCTGTCTTCTCCAATGCAGTGTTCTTCAGATCAGAAGGATATACATTATGTATGCATTGAGGTAGAGGTTTAAGCCATGTCTAGAATTGTGATTATTCATCCCTACCATCTATTTCCAGGAGATTTGCAGGACTGCATGGTCTCAACACACTTGGATATGGTCTATTAAAAGTTCTCCTTTATGCTAAGAAGATTTGAAAACTCTGCAGCCTAGGCAAGTACACTTCCTGACAAGATTATTTTATATTATGTACACTTGGTTTTATCCGAAGCTGATGGTAATTTGTTAAGATACAGTACACAAAGAAATTAAACTATAAACTTTAAAGCATCCATCAATTTCAATTTAATTTGTTTAAAAAAGCTAAATTATGGGTTAACTTAGAAGGTAATAGAATTCAGAAAGAGAGTACTTGTGATACAAGGAGTCCCTTCATACATTAATTTTCATTTTTGGTGAGATGAAGTTTGAAATTAGATTCAGATTGCAAATTATAGCTTTGTATGGGCTCCCTATTGCTAGCTCGTGAAATACTTAAGATTCCTGAGGATGAAGCAATTTTGCTTCCCATAATAGACTGCAAAAGCCTTATTTCCCACTGGTAAAATAATAGGTCTGCAACTTAAAGTGGGAGCGAGCCATGTCTTTGCTCCTTGACTTGGTCAACAATAGGGATACATTAAACTAAAATATATTAACTGAAGAAGAAACAGTGACATAAGGTGGTTTTCTTTTAATTCAAAAAGCTTATCCTTTTCACTTCCTCCCTACAAATAAATTACAGCCTGAATGCTGAGAAGGAGGCTTCATGTCATCACATCACTTCATGTCATACACATACCTTATTTACCTTTCCCTATACACTGTTGAATTCTTGCTTTGTACCAGTTTTTGGGCTCCACAGCACTCACAGGCATAGAGGGAGAAAGGCATTTGTCTCCTGGCATAAACTGATGGACTCATTTAGCAGAAAAGATCCATTACATTTAGGGAAGGCAGAAGGAGTAATGCTTATGGCTACAAAGCAGATGTGTGATGATCTGTAACCCTGGAGGTAACATATTAAGTCTATAAATTGTCTTCCTGCGGTCTCCTAAACATCCATGGTTGTATTAGTCTGTTATTATCCCCCTTCCAGGAGCAGCAGGGAGGAAGGCAGTGTGGAACCACACCTCAGCAGATGCTGGCAAGTGCCAGTCAGGGCCAGGTCGTTCGTTAGGCAGAGGTTCATGAGCTGAAATCATGATCTGACAAAGCTTAAATACTAAATGAAACTGTTCTGCTGTCTTCTGCAGCTTAAAACAAAATGGGTTCCGTGTGTGTACAAAATCAAAATTAACCAAGAAAATTTCCCAGAATAGGAATGAACCGATTAAAAAAAAATTATGGTGAAATTCTGGTGAAATTTTCTCCAGAAATGTGGAAGATGACCAGAGAAGGTTTGATTTGGTGTCTCATGCAGACAAAGACTACAGAGGCTGGGACTAAAAGACTACAGTTGTGATTTTTGCTGGTTCTGAAGCGGCAGTTTTTAATTGCTTGCAATTAACACACACTGATAAAAAATTATGTTACTGCATTAAAAAAAGAGGAATAGTGGTGAAATGAAATGTCAGATTTGCTTCCAGAGTATGAAACAGATTTTGTTTCAGATTTGTGATTATATATGACATCTTACAGTTTTAGCAATTTATATGCTTGAGCAAAGACATCAGGATGGGGAACTGAAACAAAAGATTTAAAGCAAAATTCCAGCAAGATACAGGATAAGCTTAGATTTTTTAAGTAAAATTGAAGTCCAGTCTGGTATGAAGTCTCCAAAAAGTGCTACTTCTTTGACAGCCAAGAGTCAGACACATTAATAAAAAGGAAGAAAATCTTAAAGCTGGAACCTTCAGAAATCAGAGTCAGAAACTAGATGTTCTTTAGCCAACACCACAAGCGATGACAAGGTCTGACCTTTGGAAAGTAATGCAAGAATTATGGTAGAGTATATTTCTCAGTGAGAGTTTACAGAGAGATTCTATAAGGGTGCACAGACTATACAGAAAAAAAACCTCACCATCAATTTCATTGAAAACCTTTTTGCAATGGACACAATGCAGGGAGATGTAGTCTGAAAGCAAATGGAGTTTTTATTCATTTTTAACTGAGTAGAGGTGAATAAACCAAAATGGTGCTAAAAGCAGTGATATTAATGTTAAAGGAAATACAGGGAATGGAAGGTAAATGGCTAGAGTTCAGGATGGAGGTTGAAAAGTCAAGCATCTCTGAAGTGAGACAGAAGCTGCAGGTGAAAAAACAGTTGGAAAAAGGCTTACACACACGGGAAATGTCTTCATTCCTCTGATGGAAACATGTCTGTCCCTGGGTCTCTTTAAAAGCACACCCTCATTTGAAAAGCCAGGAACCAGATACACAAAGAGATGTGGGGATGTTTTCCAGGGAAGAAGGGATCTGCTAGCAGAGTACAGGACAAACATGGAAGGAACATCTGCTGTGTGATTCCTATTTAAGAATACTATTCCTATGTAAGGTAAAAGGAGGAAAAGAGGATGGTTTCATCACTCTGGAGACCTCAGAGCTGAAGAATCAGAAATATAATGCTGAATGTATGTAAAAAGACATAATTCTCCATTGACGCATTGTATCAGAAGGATTTGAATCAGTATGTGCACAAAATTTTTCCTCCAACTATAACTCTTGTAAAGCTGAATGAAATGTCAGGTATTTGTCAATGCTTCATGCACCAGGATGAAGCATAGTGGCATTTTCTCACTAGGAATTCTCACTGGACTGGCAGTCAAAGCCAATGAGTCTCCAGCATCCCTTGGTGCCTGCCTGCAGAAAAACTGAACAAGCCACTAGTAATAGTCAATGTAGCCAGAAAGCTAGAGATAGTAGGCAACACACAAGTACTGAGTAATGTCTGAGATGCCTCAGGGCATCTGGTCCATCTGCATAAGGCTATTCAAAATAACACAATCTTTCAGTGGTCTCACCCCAGAGGAGCAGCTTCTGGACACATTGTGTGGGCTATGACAGGAGTTCCCAAATGGCGTTTAACACTCACGAGCTTGCCACTCTACCAAACCCTTCAGTCCCTCTGGGTACTTAGACATTTGCTGTGCCTGGGAACACATTCAGGCAAATATCTGCACTTGGATGTCATAGCCTTGAGTTACATTCTGCCCTCGGTGTCCTGTATATAAGACATGTAGGAAAAAAGAAAACACAATATGTGTATGGAGAATAACAATAATGTATGGGGAGCTCATAGGACATTTAAAACCATGTCTAGTAGAATGACTTTACAGGACAGAGAACATGTCATGATTCCTCTGAGTGATGAAAAAAGTGTGAACACCCAGCCTAACTTGGCACTTGATGACTGCCAGCGTTGTTAACATCCAATTAGTGAGAGATGCCTCTGCCTGGATTAAGGTGTAAAAGAGACTATGTAAGTGAATTATAGGGATTTTTGTTTAAACAATAAATGTGAGGCAGAGAGATAGAAAGAAATAGAATGGAGAAGAGAGAGGAGAGAGGAGAGGGGGGAGGGAGAGAACAAGCAGAAGATATTCATCACCCATGTGTCCAGCAGCATCCCATCAGTCCTTCTTCACCCAGGGGTTCTCAGTAGTGGGTGTCCTGGAGCTGTTCTTCTGGGGATATCACGTTTATACAGTCCAAGTTCTGGGTATCCATGGAGTGGTCTCAGATGCCATTCACATAACCTGAGGTGATCTTTGTTTGATGGGTGATATGTGTATGATCAGTTTCCTCCTTCCCCACAGTTTGCCACAGTGGGAAATTTTGTCCAGATGTGTTAAACAGGTTGTGCTAAACAGATCTCACCTCTGCCAGGCCTGGAATTAGTGCTCTCCTGTCACAAATTCCTCCTTTCTGTGCTTACCTAAAGTTCCCACCTTGGTGGCTTATCTTATGACAAGTTCCTCCTGTGGCCTTGACAGTGTTTGAGACAGGGAATTGTGCTTTTTAAGTCCTACAAGTGTGCAGATGTGTGATGGTTGTGATGTGCAGCTTGTCATGAAAAGTGAAAGAAGATGGTAGAAGTATTCAGAGTTGGAAAGTACCAAGAAGTTGTACATGGATACCTCCTTGCAGAATATTTGCACATCCTCTTGCAGTTGTGAGGTCAAAACTGAAGACTGGTGATTAATGTGCTGTGACTTCTGCCAAAAAATAGGCTGTTGGCATGTTCAAGAAGAGGTCTTGTATTTGTTCTGTAGGTTTTCATGTCTTTTTTTATGTGAGCCACATGCTGCTGAAACTGATCATAAAGAGTTAGTACCAGTACCAAAAAGAGAACAACACCAGCTCAAGATC
The DNA here is from genome assembly GCA_013400515.1 of Erpornis zantholeuca. NCBI lineage: Eukaryota > Metazoa > Chordata > Aves > Passeriformes > Timaliidae > Erpornis > Erpornis zantholeuca. The sequence goes on along the minus strand of VZTN01030208.1, from coordinate 92,570 downwards.
TGAGGGAAAAGGGATTCATGTTTTTCCAGGACTAACATACTGCTAGCTGCGTGTCACCCATCTCAGAGAAGGAGAACTAGAAATACAAAAATAGGGAGGAAGGTACCAAGTGACTTCCACAGGAGGAGTAGTTAAACAAGCAAGAACTCCTGGAATCATGAACATAGTTGAAGACTTGAGAAGAAAATGATCATTCACAGAATAAGAATAGTTCAGGTTGGAAGGGATTTCTAAAGTTCATCAAGTCCAACTCCTTGGCCACAGTAACTCCAAACAGACAATGTTGCTCAGGGAGTTTCCCAGCTGAGTGCTGAAACCTCCAAGGATGGACTTGCTGTGCAACGTGGTCCAGTGTTTGACCACTCTCATGATGAACATCCCATGTTCTGGCTTGTAACCATTGCCTCCTAACTTATTACCATGAACCCCCCAGAAGACTCTGTCTCTGCCCTCTCTACCCTTCCATCAGGTTTGATGAGTTTCCCCTGAGCCTTCTCCAGCATGTACAGCCCCAGTTCTCACATCTCTTCTTCTTGTCACAGATGCTTCACTCCCTTTATGACCCTTGATTCGACTCTTTTCCGTTTGTCCACATCTCCCTTGTACTGTGGAGCCCAGAACTGGACACAGCATTCCAGGTGTGGCATCGCCAGTTCTGAGCAGAGGTGAAGGGACCAGACAGATTTGGTCCCTCAACCTGCTGGCTGACTCTTGGTTAAAGAGTGCTGTATCCATTACCACACTTGATAAGAGGGCACCATTGCAATGCTCAAGCAGCTGCATTAAAGCAAGCAAGTAAGTCCTTTTTCACAAGCCACAAAACGTAATTCCGGAACTAAACACTATAATCTATTTTAGAAGCCAAATATATAAATTTGTTTTGAAAAGGACTGAATGGTATGGTGGTTTAACACCAGCCCAAGGCAGGTCCAAGTAAGCCACTCCCCTTTCCTCCACCCCTTCTGGTAAGAGAGGAACAAAGGTGGAGACCTTGGGTTGAGATAACAATTACTGAAGGCAAGCAGCAATGGAATAAGAATGCGCCATAACAGCAGCAATATTTTTAAGAAAAGTATATAAAAAGAGATGGTGCTTTACCCACAAAAAGGTGTTTACCACTTCAACTTAGTTTCTCGGACACATTCGCCATGTTCACATTTGTTGTTTTTGGAGCAGTGTTCTCCAAGGGCCAGGAAGACACAGGAGGTGATGAGACAGGGCAGGGTCTCTAGGGGCTGATCCCTGCAACCTCTTGGAGGAAGAGAGGGAAACAAAATGACACAGTTCCAGGAGTGTGCTTCACCCTGAAGCCACACCCCCAGCAATGGTGTGGATGGTATAGAATAGCAACCTATAGCCATGTCCATACGCCCTGCCCCAGCTGTGCAGCCAGAACAGAAGGGTTTGTTAATACAGGCCTGGTGTTGCCTATTGAACAGCATAACTGAGACACTGCTGCCAGCAGTGGGCGGGACATGCCAAGGGGAAGGAAAACACCTCCCTGCTACCTTTTCTCTTCACAACTGATGCATTTCATCGTCCTCACTGAATTACCATGGAAGGATGAGCTAGCGTCTGGCATGAGAACAGTGAGATTTCATTGAATTGGAGAATAACAAGGCCCAGGTGTATCAGCTGGGGTCAGAGGTTCAGTAGGAAGTGACAGGAGGAGAGTGCTGAACGGAGCATGTCTGACAGCACCACCACCCCTTGGAGGTGTTCAGCGATGCTTTCCTAGAGGCATGAAAACAAAGGGCCACAAAAATAGCTCCAGGGTTGACAGGTACAGGTTGTATCTTTTTGTTTCCCTCTATGGCTGGCTGCATAGGGCTTTAAAAGGAGAATGAACACTGACAGGGTGAGGGGAAGAGGGCAGCCAGACTCTGGAGAAATTGCACTTCTATGCATTTATCTATGTTAAGATATTCTTCACATTACTGAAATATGTATAGTGAAGGGTCCTCCAACACACACTGTGAAAAAATATGCAGCATCCCTGCACACTTGGGCAAAATGTGCTGCTGAAGGCAGGAGGGTAGACTGGCTGGTGGCTGCTCTGACTTCCCAGGGTGGGAAAATTCTTACACAAATGGAATACAAATTAGGGAGGATTTGGGAAAGACAGACACTTTGTAAAGCACTTGACAGAAGTGCAGTGGAGCCAGGACTTGAGCCACACAATGTTCAAGTCAATCTGATCTCTTAAAAAATATTCCCAAACCTGTCTGGTCCCAGCCAAAACATGGATCGCCAGGGCTGTTGTAGGAAGAGACTATAGAGGGTGCTTAAAGCTTTTAGAAGGTGTCTGGGGTGGCATATTCCCAGACTTTTTATCAGTGTAAAAAGAAGCCTTTAAAAGGAGACAGAATTTGGGTTGAAGGCAACAGAATGGCAAATGTTAAGGTATTATAAAATAATTTTTTAAGGAAAATGTGGAAGTCATTATTTCCATCTTTTATATCAGTGCTAGATGAATAGCAATGTAGAAGGAGTTGCCTAAGTTTTTTGCATTTGCTGAAGACAAGAGGTCAAGGCATGTATTAAATCCTGGACTGGTAACACCAGAAAAAAAAATCAAGTCCTTTGTGCAAAGTACATTTACTTCTGCTTTTGGAAAAATACAGCCCAGTTGACCAAGAACTGCTTCCCTCTGTTTCTATTAGGGCTGAGCTAGCCAGTACTAGCTGATTGGGCCACAAGTTAGAGACAAAAAAAAAAAAAACAAACCCATAATAATTACAATTTTTAGAAATAACAATAAATCTCTGTTGTGCCACAATCCAAGTGAAAGTAAGAAACAAAACTGCCACTCATTCAGGCTGGGCACAGAGCCTTTCCCACGGAGTAGCCTCAGGGAGCAGACCATAGTTAGAATCCAGTGCCTACTTATGGCTACACTTCTGAGCAGCAGCAGGGAAGTGCAAGTTGTCCTCTCTTGTGTTTCAGTCAACAGAAAATTGAAAACAAGAATATGTGCCAATTGGAAACCAATGCCAGAGCCACAAGGAACCTGAAGAAATAAAATGCAGAAGAAAAATGTGGGTATGACTTGGAATCCCAGAAAAGCCCATCTCTTCCTCAGAAAGAATCTCTGCAGAACCACTGTGGGAACTAGGGATCACAGGGAACAGCAGTCTCCCCATCACCTGTGAGGCTGCTGACTATATTGTAGAGAAATGATTGTTACCTTTTTCCAGCCCCAAAGGGAAAGAATTAAGAGGTATGAAATTACACATTTTGTTGCAAATAATTCACAAAGCCTCCTCAGGCTAGTACAGACAGCAAACATATAATTCAATCCAAGAAAATAGCAATACCGATTGCTGCCCTGATACCATGCAGAGGCAAAGGAGAATTTTTAAGCAGGACTTCAGAAAAGATGATAACAATAATTTTGCAGTTCCTCCAAAAGCATGAGAGAAACCAAAATATCATGTGTTAAAAAATGGAAAAATGCGAACCCTGATGAAAGCTACTCTGCTTCACACAGCTTTATTTTTGTTGTTGTTTTGATCACATATATTCCTTCTCTCTGTGTTAATCAGTTTGCCCTACTTTATTTACATATATTTCTCCTTCTCTCATTTCGATGTGCCAGTGCTCCTCAGCCTGAAAGGAGGAAGGCACAATTAACTGAGCTGAACCTAAATACTCATCTATCTCTCCCTAAGTCTCAGGTCTTGGTGCTGAGGCACTGTGTCTTTGATTCCAAGCAGGATCACAGTGCAGGCGACCTCGAAGGGGTGAAGTTGTCAGGGATGCTTATTCTTCAAGGATAAGCACCACAATGCTACCCCAAGTCCTGGGAGCATTCCCCCTTGCCCTGGCTTAACCTGCATTTCAGCTCCAGGCCAGGTCTGTTTGTAACCCACAGCAGACCTCTACAGAGCTGACAACCAGATTAATCTGCAGCAGACAGCTTCCAGGAGCTGAGCTAGTTTTTTTAAGGCTTACTGAAGTATCTCTACATTACAATGCAAACTTCACTGTGGATATAGTTTGACTCGCTTTATTTACACTTATCCCCGATCTTGAGAAGAAGAAGCCAGAAGGCATGCAAGGCAATTCTTCTTTCAGGAATTGTGCAAAACAGAAAATCCCCATTTCCCAGGGGTCAGCTTTGCTTTAGGGACTGATGCAAATCAGCACCTCCGGCAGAGAGCGATCTATTTTGCTGCTCATGCAGTTCCCTCTCCCTCTAAGCTGATTCTGCATAAAACCATCGCATAACTTGAAACTCATGGTCTTAAGAACAATAACTTGAAGACTGTGTTTAACAGAGCAAGCATGTGATGCCTAGCATAATAATATATTTATTCATGAGCTATCTAATAACTGAGGATGCATATTTTATCCTAATGCTCCGATACAGAAAAACAAACACTCTTTGTAGTTCTGCACTGTTTTGCTTGCTTTGGTATATTGATAGAGCTAATGACCACAGTTTGTGCCTTCTTTGCTAGGCACAGAAAATCTCTGCTTTGATAACATTGTGCTGTGACAGAATGATAAGAATTAGGGCGGTGCACCAGAGAGCCTTGTTCCTCAGTAGAGTGACTTTGAGCTGCAGCACCAGAGCAGCAGAGAAGTGTGAGGTCCCTACAGCCCCAAAGAGCAGGCAATGGGGCTCTGCGAGGGAGCAGCCAAAACCATGGAGAAAGCAGCAGCTGAGGATCACAGCCAAAACCCAGGGGTGACATTAGGTTGGAATACATACATATATATATATATATATGCAAGTTGCTCAGGGCTAGGGGAAATCTGATTGTAGCAATTATGCTAAAAACACCCCAAAACATTCCCTCTCTTTCTATTGCCCTGTGATAATTCACCCCTTTTGGAATAAGACTGTTAAATGTACTGACACCTGTCTGTACAATTTGGATGAGGACAGTGGAGCATATCTGTTCGTGTAAAACATATGTAAGAATGGACCAAGCACAGTATGCAATTTCCCAAGAAAATTATCACTGGAAAATTTATGCATTTAATTTCTACATTGTTAACTTCTTTGCCAGAAATGCTGGGCTTTATCTTAACTCCCCAGGGATCAAAGACATTTTGCCACTGCTCAGAATGGAAGTAAGTCAAAAACCTTTTAAAATGTCCTAACCTCCTGTAACAGGCATTCCCCTCAGATCAACATGCAGTGTACACAGATGCTTGCTTTCAGAGCTGTAGGAGGAAAAAATCTGCATGATGTATTGATGCAAGCTGCACTGTAGGAGCAGAGAGACCACAATGGATTAGACTGGTATATAAAAACACCTTCCCAAAGATTAAGATAAGTTTTCCTCTGTGCTGGCAGTGAATGAATAGAATTCTCCATTTGCTTTCCCAATAGACAGGAGCACCTGAGGTAAAGGTTTATTACAAATACACCCCTTGGGAGAGTGATGCTATGTTTTCTGATGGCCCGTCAGCTTTCTACTTTCCCTTGATTTATTTGAGCTGTGGTGTGTGTCTATCTACAGGGTGCATATTTAGAGAGAGTATCTATTCAATTACTACAGGTAGAGATTTGCCTGCTTGGAGGTACACCCTGTTTACTCCTAAGTATCAGTTTGGATGACAATCTCTCAAAGTCATGGTCCAAAAGAATCCACAGATGATTCATTCGATTTGAATCTTATCCTTGGTTTCAAGTGCCTGTATGTCTTATTCCTTATCTAATTAGCCCTGCAAAATCCCAGTTCGTAAACACTAATTGGAAGCATGCAAGGGTAAGTGTTCATGGAAATCCTCCTCTGCATTTTTGATTTATCAGGTGCTCCAGGCAAATAAATCTGACACCGGAAAAATGCCCAGGAAGTTTTGCCTATACAACTGGAAAATTTGAGCCTGTATGTGAAAAGAAAGGGTGTTGTGTTAAAACCAGTATAGAATAGGAGTCAGGAAGAGTTATGGACAGGCTGAAAATTGCAGGTAATAAAGGGGGCAAAGTGATAATAAAACCACAATTTGTAGACCAAATAATTAGCAGTAGTAGCATAATGCAGAGGTAAATTAATAAAAATTGTTTGTGGAGTGTCTGGCTCAGGGGACTGATAATAAGACTGTATTTTGAGCTTAGTGTCTCCTGCCAAAGAGTCACTGATTCTGAGAATGCCAGTAGCAAAGATTGCTACTGTCTGTTGCAAAATTAGATTACTGTCTCAGTCTAGTGTTTCACGTAGGCTCTGTTGTTTTCTGACTCAAAGAAGTGGCCAAAGGCTCAATGGATGGAAAATGAAAACTGCACCTTCACTGAGAAACCCTTGCCTGAACAGGTATGGAATAGTTTAAGAGGCAAATTTTCATACTTTCTACCTATACTAAATGTGATTTTAAATATGCAGTTGACATTTCTAGTGCTGTCAGTCAGAGCTTTTGGAGAATTACTAGCACAACTAGGGATATAGCAACAACTAATCACTGGGAAGTGTAAAACATAAAATTTAAACTCATCATATTCTTAAACATCTGGTTGATGAATTCTAGCACAAAATACTAGAAAAAGAACCTTTTAATATTGAGGCATAGAGAAGATATATTCCTTAATAAATGTTCCAAGTTACTGGCTTTACATTAACAGCTTTGTGCAGGGGTATCTAAGTAATACTAAACTGTATTATAAAGGACACCTACCTATTGATATTGGCAGCCTATCTTTTAATTATGAAAAACACATGAGAGTGAGGATACTTCAGTAAGTAGAGAAATTACTTCAATTACTACCACATTATGCAGAAATTTTTATACAGAAAAATTACTGAAAAACTGCCTGTGGCAGTGATTTGCTAGAATTTATAGAGGTGTGATAACTTCACATAAGTTCTATTAAGAACCAACTGAAATTAAATTTAACATGTCCCTCCTTCTTATCACAACTTTGGTCAGTGTCTTCTGTGGCATATAAAGCTTTAACATTCTTTCATCAAACTTTATTCTTTGGTTAAATGACACTTCCACATCATCTGGCCCATCCTTTCTATAAGTTCTATTTTTAAGTCCATCATTTTCTTGGCTGTGTTATGCTTTGGCAATACCAAAGATACAGTACCCCTCCTGCAACAGATACAGCTCCAATTCATTGGTCTTATATACATTTCCAGCAATGTTTATTGTAATAGATATTTCATATTTTTCTTTCTCCTATGATTCCCTTTTCTTCCTCACTGTCCTTTGTAGGCTTTGCCTACAGTTCAGGTCTTTATGGGCCTAAGACTGATTACACTTTGTGTTGGACAATTTTTCACTAGAAAATTGATTCCTGTTTTACAGTGGGATAAATAAAACATGACCTCAGGCCTTTTGTCTCGTGATTTCTATCTTTCTCATCACCAATACTTAAAAATGCTATTGGGTGACTTTTGCTGATACATTCAGCTCGGATGCAATACTACATCCTCCCCCCAGGCCTCCCACACTAGAAAAAAGAAAAATAAAAGACATGCATTGCTTTTTCTTCCTATGAAAATAGAAGATGAAGGAGGGATTTGAGATGCTTTGAGAGCATTAAAAAGGGTGTTTGTCATCTCAAGTGATAGAAAGAACTTAGTCACCATGAAATCTACTAACCATAAACCACACAAACTTCACACACATTTTGTGTTATTAGTATTACAAAGCATTTGTATGGTGCCATACATTTCCACGGCCATTTCTTCCAAGCAGATAAAGCACATTCCCTTCCTGAGAGAGCCTGCACTCTACATAAGTCAAGACAAATATTGTATGTGATAAAAATAGAGGACAAAAGTTCAGGAGGGATTGATGTGTGAGACAGCTGATAAGGAGAAGAGTGGAAAGGGAAATGATTAAAGATTGCTGTTGGGGATCCTTTCAAAACTAGGGAGAGGCTGCTGTGAGCTGCTGGCTGCACACATCTGGGAAACCTGCTGGTCCAGGGCAAAGCAGAAAATTTCTCAAGGAGCATGGCTTCAGGGTCCATGTCCCACAGATGGTGATGACTGTGGAGCTTCCCACACCCAGCTTAAACCAGGGGGTGGACATGGCCATAGCATTTTTGGGACACCTGCTCTTTGTGGGGTACCTGGTGCCATGGCAGCCACCTGTAGATGCTCCAAGTGCTGGTGTTTGTGGGAAGCTTGTGCCCCATGGAAAGGCTTGGACCTGAACCCCTTTCTGCCTGCCCTGCCAGGCAGCCTGGCCCAGGACAGGAGCCCACCCACTCACATTAGGGTCTTGCCCTGGGAAGGGATGCTGCACTGCCTGCAGCAAACCTCCGAGGGGCAGAGGCTGTTGGTGCAGAGCCAGAGCCCAGAGCTGGTGGCAGGGCACGGGCCCCAGGATGCAGAGGATGCCAGTCAGGCCTCCCCATGCCTGGACTGTCAAGCAGCCTTCAGCTTAGTGGCCCATCCCTGTTGTCCTCCAAGGCTGGTGCTGCCATTCTCACCTCGCTGTTGCTGAGGAGACTGCTCTCAGGAAATTCATGACAGGGCTTCACTGCACAAGCAAGGTCTCACTGAGGGCTGACACTCTGATTTCTAGCTTTGCTTCCTTATTAATATAGAGATCCTTTTCTGTGACTTGCTTGGGGTGGCATAAGCAAAAGCACAGCTATTTGGATACACATCCTCAGGGCATTTACCCAAAGTCATATGGGATATTCGGAATTTCTGAACACCTACTTAAATGTCTCAGATGAAGCCAAACTGATGAACATCTTTTAAGTTTGTAGGTATGTACCCATCTATAAATCTATGATACTTATGTCAGTGCATATTATAAAAATAGGTTTTCTAGGATACATAATTTACAATAGAGATTGGGAAGCAAAAACAACATGAGCACAGGAGAAAGAGGAAACGTGCAGTTCAGTTGAATATTCAGAAACAAACAGGAAAGGAGGACGCAAGCAACATCAATACATGCATAATTTAAGAAACATTGTCTGAAAGTGCACATTTCACTTTTAAAAGCACTTCTAATTATGAAAGCCACAGGGAGGAGAGGAAGACAAAGATGTCAAATAGTAGCTCTTGATTAGGCTTGCCTAAGAGAAATAATATTTCATTTCAGATCCTCTAAGTGTGCAATTTTTTACATATTTTTATTATGCATATAGTAAGGATTATACACAAAATACACAACCAGAATATATATCAGTATAAACATAGAGGCTTGGGACCTCCACCTTCTTGATGAGCCAAGACATTGTCTAATTGTGTAAAATGCTGATCTCATCTTAGAAAATGCTGATTATCTTCAGCACACCACAGGATAAAAGGACCGAGTGGAAACTGCAGATAAAGAAACAAAATAGTCTCCCCTTAGATTGGAGAGAGTGTTTTCAAAATTGCAGGGAAACAGTATTCCTCAAAGCAGCAGGCATGACAAATGGGAAATAAGTGCCAAGTTTAATCCATTCACCTCCTTTTAAATAACAAGCCCACAAACAGAAGTTTAAAAAAGAATGAGTCCAGAATTGATTTGTTTCAAAACTGGAGACAAAAATAAATCCCACACTTTTTAAATAAGTCATTCTTTTTGGGAGACAATATGGCATCTCAATGTGGAAAAATAATAATATTTGGTAGAAATGCAGTTCATCATTGTTTTCTTCCTTAAAGAAAGACCTCCCCTCAGCTCAGATTGCATTCTAGTGATAAATATTAGGGGTATATCCAATTTCTAGATCTTCTTGGATATTTTCAGCACCTCGAATTTTAATTTGGCCCTCCAGTTCATACTCAATTCTTTACATGTCTAACCATACCTTAGAGAAAATCCTGTACATGATGACTGAGTCCACTGCAAACATACTGGAGAAAATGTTTTGAGATGGTATTTACCCAATGCAAATGGACATTACCCACCAAGATGCTGACCCACTTCCTGGGTTTCTCACTCAGTAGGCTGGGGGATATTTCAGGGCAGGGATGATCTCCTGTGCTTCCAGAGGAAATATCTCAAGGGTATTCTAGTCCTAAAGAAGGATTTTGGTACTACTACTTGCAAAATTACTGATGAGCAATAATACCTGAGCCAGCTGGAATTTGACCTTCTCCATTAAAAAAGGCTGGTCTCAGGATCACTGACCTTGCAGAAAAAGGAAGGAGGTGAGGGACTCATGAGCTGTTCCCTTTCCTTGCAGCCAAAGAAATGCTAACGATCCGCAGTGGAGGACTCTGCCAGGCAAAACCTCTCCACCAGCTGTGGTAAGCATGGCTCCTGAAAGAAGCTTGGCTTCTGGAAAGGCATGCAGTCCCCTCTCTGACATACCTGCCATCACAGCTGGAGCACCACAAAATAGTCACTTATGGTGCAAGAACCATGAGCAGCTCCAACAGGGTCACAGCCCTGCTGTGTTCATTTTGAAAACTTGTGTATTAGGGTGTTTTGCTCCTGCATGCTCCCCATCAAAGCTGAACCAGGTTGTTAATGGCATGGAGCCAAACAGGAATTTACAGCTGTGGATAAAGGGGAGGTGTCTTCGTGGGAATTAATTGCCCTAGGATCAGCTGGTATGATTAGAGTGAAAGAGGAGAGAAAGGGGGATGTGGAAGTGTGTTGATTTGTTTTGTTTGCTTTATTATTAGAACTGTGCTCCCAGAAGCATATTTGTGGGATGGAAAGCAGAGTCACCTTTACCCACAGACGTAAGGGAATGCTGGGTGCTGCAAAGGGCAGTCAGAGAAGTTATTACCCTGTGGCAACATGTACAAGAACGGGGACATCCACATGCAAGAATGGCGGTGATGTGGCGTTCCCACGGCTTCAGAGAGGCACTTCAGGCAACATAAATCACATGAGAGTAACTCACCCGGAACACCTGCCTGGTAAGGTGGGGGGTTCAGTGTCCTTCTGTCACAGTAGTGGGCAGCTGGGACGCAAGGCTGGGCAGGATTGCTCCCATTTACCCTCTGCCTATCTGGCAGGTTGCTGCACTCTCTGGCCCACGGGGCTGCTGCAGTCTTGGTCCAACACACTGCTACACAGGACACCCTGAGAGTACCTGAGCCTCCACATCTGGGAGAAGTTCCTGGGGAGAAGGCAGAACAAAGGAAAGGACAGGAGCTGGGCAGCAGACAGGCTGCAAAGACAGCACCAGGTTTGGGAGAGTTTTGGAGTGCACATATTTTCTAGGCCTAAGTTTAGACGTAGGCTTGACTTTGCACCTAATTTTAAGTATATGGGTCATTTCACATAGCTGAATTTTGATGAAATGTGATTTGATAATTTGTAAATAATATTTTCTTTATTTTTGCTTCTTATTTACTTATTCTGTGAAGAAAATGAGAGATGGCTCAGCTCCAGTAAAGGTGGAAGCTGTGAAATGGTATGATAACATTTTGTCAGAGATGGATGTTTGAAGTTTCTGCATTTCATAGAGTTCCCTAATGCACTCAGTAAACATTGAAGAAATAGAAATAAACAGACAAATAAAGAATTCATTAAATATAAAAACCAGAAAAAAAATTGTCACTGCACTTTTTTCCATCTTAATTTAGCACAGAAACAATTTAATAGATTTTGCAATCTTCCTATAAATATTGTGTGTCTAAATGAGCATTTTCTTTTGTGCTGTGAAGACCTAAGGGAAGCAAATTAAAAACTGTTCACACAGAAACATTTCTTCTGCCTCTTGGAGCAGGATTTCCCTTCCCCCCTCTGCAGCACCTTGGGTACTTACCCAGATGAGGGAACTCATCTCCACCCCACACCTTTGGGACTGCCGTGAATGTGGTCAATCAAACCCTACCAGGTATGTACACATCTCAAATCCCTATGAAATGCAAAAATTCAAGAGCTGTGTTCAGAGCAGACCACTTTGCAGCCCTTCTTCTTTGTAAGAAGCAGCCTGCAAGGTCAGGTCACAAATCAAGCAGTCTCTGTGTCCCAGAGGACATGGGTCACAGACTTTCCCAGGCAATGAAATGGGACCTACAATGTTACAAATGAAATTCAAGGAGGCATAGCAGCTAGGAAAATAACACACAAGAGGGGATGTAAATATCCATGGTTACTGGTACTAGTGATGACTCCTGGGGTTCAGTCTCACCGGTCTTTAGCCAGAACCAACTTCCACCTAAAAAGTGCTTTGTTTCCTGCTTTGGTAGGAGACAAAGGCTTCACAAGAAGGTCATATCCACTTTAAGAAAGGCTTGTGAGGAGTCCCACCATGGCCTGGAGTAGCACCCACTGCCCCTACTCCTCTCCCTTTGTGTCTCTGAAGGAGTTTGCTTGGGATCTCTTAGAGTAAATGCCAACTTTAACAATAAATACATTGATCAGATTAAAAATCTGGGTAAATAAACTACAGTCATACATTTTTGAAACACAGAGCCATTGCAAAGCTGCCTCCTTATCTTTTAGGTTAAAATTTTGTTTTGGTAATCAAGTTCTGCTCATACCAGTAATAGTTTAAAAGCTGACTGTGCTATGTGCACCTTCTTTATACTGCACATGCTATCAAGAAAAAATTTGTTAATATATAATGTACATTTCCCTTTCCTGCAAGCCTAACCAGATCAGATCAAAGACTTTGATGAAGTGGAGGAAAGCCATTAGGTTGTCTCTTCTGTTTGATATCCTGCAGATTGCTGCTGTAAGTTGGTAGATGTTCTGTCTGGGAGCAGACTAGCAAATCAAAGCCACCACTGTCTGGTTGCAGAAGCTCTTGCAATAAAGATGCACCCTTTACTAGACAGATGGGTCCCTCCTTGCATCCAAACCCTAAACCCTAATGGCAGCTTCAGACAGATGCTGAGATTTCATGGGTGGCCTATGAGAGAAAGATGTGGAGAGAAAGATGTGGAGAGATAAATGTTGGTGCAGTCCCATGCTCTCCATGGCATACCTTCTCCAATGTCCCTAGAGATGCAGGTTTGGCGGTTCTCTGAAACCTAACTTTAACCCTAATTTGCAGGCTGAAGCCCCAAGCACCACGGGTGGATTGGTTTAGATAGATGTGGAGATCAATGTTTGTGCAGTGTCATGTTCTCCTTGATAGGCCTTTTCCAGCCCCAGCCCCTGGAGCTGTAGCATTTGTGGTTCTCTGAACACTAACCCTAACACTAACTTGTAGCCAGTCTTAGTATTTCCCCTTTCCTCTCTCAGCTTTAGTATGCCCCAATCCAATTAGTCATACTGATTAGTCATAGAGTCAATTTGTCTATGTTTTGAAATATCAGGAAGAAGTTATCAGGATAATATATTAAAATGTTTCTTGTTGTTTAAAAAGTCCAAATAAGATTAGATTTTACAATTCACTTTGAAATCTCCATTTCTAGCTGCATCATAAAGTGGTAAACTATTCACCTGTATTTTATGGAATTTTGTGTAATGTAATTACGTGAAAATCTCAAATCATATTTATAAATGATAAAGTGATTAAGATTTTATATATCTTATTAACATGCTGGTGGTAATCTTTTCATGAATATAAGATGTTAGAGGTTTAAGAATTCTTTCTGAAAAAACAGTATTCACAGAATTTAAAAAATAGCTATATAGCTACTCTTTCTCCCCTCATTATTTATCTCCATCCAGATGAACAGAAACAGTTTTGATTGCAGAGCAGGCTCTATATTTTGGTAATAATGGAGCATATGTTAATAATGGAGCACAGGCTCTGGCTGAATCATAATTCCAGCTTGTCTCCTATCCTGGCAGGCCCATGATTTCCATGCATGAAATTAATGACTGTAAGAGGCAGAAGGGAAATTCTTCATGGTGCACACTGTTACACTACTGTGACATGCAACTCTTGAACTGTAACTCATTTTTCAGACACATTAAATTCAGGTCCCTACCTTGCAGTATAGCAGATGGCAGCCTCTCCGTGTTAGCCCATTCTGCAGTGCTGGTGCTCCTGCAGCAGTAAGTGACCATTCCCATGTTTCAGGGAAAGGCAATGCTGAGTGGCGAAGGATAAAGGATAAAGCTAGTTTTGCAGGAAAAAAGGGAACAGCAGCACATGGTTGGATACCAAAAAAAAACCAGCAGCATGTCCCTGCTGCAAAGACAGCTAATGCTATCCTGGGCTGTGTTAGGAGAGGTGATCCTTCCCCTCTGCTCAGCATTGGTGAGGCCCCACTTGGAGTGCTGTGTCCAGTTCTGGGCTGCCAAGTACACAAGAGACATGCACATGCTGGAGAGGGTCCAACAAAGGGTGACTAAAAGACTGAAGCATCTCTGTTATGAGAAAGGGCTGAAATAGTTGGGACTGTTCAGCCTGGAGGAGAGAGTTCAGGGAGGATTGTGTCAATGTGTATGAATATCTGAGGGGAAGGTGCAAAGACCTCAGAGGCAGGGTCTTTCCAGTGGTGTTTGGTGAGGCAAAAGGGCCAAACTGAAACATGGGAGATTCCGTCTGAACATCAGGGAAGTTTTTCTCTGTGAGTGTGGCCAACCACTGGAACAAGTTGCCTGGAGAGGCTGAGGAGTCTGCTTGGAGGTACTCAAAATCTCTCTGGGCACAGTCCTGGGAAACTGGCTCCAGGTGCTCCTGCATGAGCAGAAGGTTGGACCACATTATTATTAGAGGTCCCTTCCAGCTTCAACAGTTCTGTTTTTGTGAATCCACCAGTGCTTTAAACCACCCATGAACTGCATTCTGCTTATGGTGAGAATCCAAGATATCTGATTCTAATTACTTCTTCACGTCGCACTCTGTTTATGTTTTGTGTCTTTTGAGCTCTTACAACTTTCTGAACCAACCTGTTGACCAGATTCCAGACTGCATTTTAACGTCCTCAAAGAGAAAATATTGTGATACAATCAGAAGGCTTCAATGCAAGTTTGTTTCCTCACCAAGACCTAGCTAAAGGTAGGTCTTGGTGAGCTCTAAAGTAATGCAAGGAATGCCCTGGAATTCCATACACTTTTGATCTGGATGGCAGCACAGACCTGTCTTTAAAGCAGAGATTGCTGTTATTTTAGCTACCTTCACCCCACTGACACATCAAGCTTCTCTGAAGTATGGCAGAGTGGTTACATGTCTCCATCATGATCCAGAGATGTATCCCACCTTATAACAGAGCCTGGCAAATTGCACATACTAGATCAGTTTGTGGTTTACAGTGTTGAGTTTTTCTATTTCTGTGGAAACGTAATACTGAATTAAAGCTTTTCCTCACCTCGTCACTGCTTTGCTTGATTTATAGATCAGAAAAAAAAGCACAGATCTGTTCTCACAGATTTTATAATTCAAAGTGCTATCATGCAAGCAATCAGTTTCCTAGTAGAAGACTTTGTGATGAAATATGGAGACCATTCTGTTAGAAATGAGGGGTGCATTTCTGCTCTGGAGCCAGTGAGGCCAATCAGGACTGTGCACGTCCTTTGAAGCTGATAGGATAAAAATTGATAAAATCAGGGAAAAGGGTTTGCAGTGAGACAGGCCCATGAATTATCCTAGATTAATTTTAGGGTGAAAATTCCACCCTGATGCACCAAATCTGTATCTGGTGTAGGAAAGCCTAGCACTTTGTTACCATTACCATTAGTCAGGTAAAAGACAATAGATAAACAATAGATAAGAGTTTCTGAGGTATTAAGGTTGCGGTATCCTTTTGGGAGAGATCAGTGGGGCAGTTTTTATCCCTCCCAAACTCAGATACTGCCATAGACCAATGGGCTGAGCTGCCCCACAGCACCACGGCTGGGCTGCACCCAGGGACAGACTGGTGGCTGCATGGTTCAGTCCCCACTGGTGGCTCAGTCCCAGCACCATCAGCTCCCCAGCTCCCTGTAGCACCACCCACCCAACTACAAATGCACCAATGGGTGTGTTCAATGTCCTGATGGATTCTCCCATTTTTAGGATCCCCTCTATTAAATTTTAAGTAACAGAAATAGACAATTTTAAAACCAGCACTTCTTTTACTTGTCAAGACTCTGAAAGATGATGCTTTTCATGCCAGAATGATAACAGCAGAGTCAATTACTTGTTTTGGGATTGGTGTTGCTCTCAAATAAAATATGTATCCTCTTTTCTCTTCAAATATCCTCTCATATTAGAAAATCACAATAGTTCTGCTGATGCATTTTGGAAAGACCACGTCTTCTGAATAAATGTTGCAGTAGTTGTATGGTGCCTCTAAGATGTCATGTTTCCAGTGAGCATAAGGTCAGTAAATCCCACAGAAGTACTGCCCAAGGCCCCCAGGTACCAACTCTCATTTCCACTCAACCCTTCCTCTTATTATCCCATCCCCAATGGATGGTCACCAATGAAAAATGAATTTACCATTTATCATGCAAGAAGTTTACAAGGATTTTGTAAATCAGTGCTGGGCACAAAGAGATTTGGATAGTTTCTTGCAGGAGAGGAAAACCTACTATCATTTTTAATGGCATAAATTAATTTATCTCATTATTTCAAATAAAATGCAAAATGAGGAGAGTTGATAACAGAACACAGTCTTTCACTTCATCAGTGTTTCTGAAGAAGCATTTTCTAGTTCTTTCTTATGCAAGACATTTATCCTGCTTTCTGCTTGTAAATTATTCATCAACAAAATTCAGTCTTAAAATATGGTATTTTGTTGTTTCAAAACAATTTTACCAACAGATTTCAGTCTCTTGAGTTCTTAATTTAGGATATTTGTTATTCACTTTTCATCCAGAGCCCACCATAATTTTGATTCCCTGACCAGACCAGAAATTCAGCCTGTCAGCCAACTTCCTATAAAATAAACATATGTGCTACTTATTTTTTCATCTTTTTCTGCTTTCCTTTCCTATTTTCTTATCTCATTTCCTTCTCAGCAGTTTTCCTCCTACCTCTCTTTTTAAGTGCCTCTTTTTCTTTTTCCTTTCTTCTTGTCCCTATTTCATTCCATCCTCCCCCAGTCTCCCATCCAATATTTTCTTGAGTGTCATAGAAATGTGCTTTCTGCAAGTTTTGGAACAAGTTTTCCAAACTTGTATAAGACTCTTCCAAGAAAAGAGGGTTTCCTAAGTCAAGTGCCTTTTCTTTGGAGACTGCCATGAGAGCAGAGTTGCTATGAAAGTCCAGAAAGCAGCAGTTAATGGTTTCAGACACACCAATGTTGCATACAAATATCTGCAATTTTAAAGAATGTAATAAACTTTTTTCAGCAGCTGAAATCCAAGGATATATATTTATCGGTTACCTGTTGCCAACCAAATGTGTTTAGCACATGAAAATTGTCCTATTAGGAAGCACTCCCTGGAACATATTAAAAGGAAAAAACCATTTTGGCAGTGTTCTGAAAACTGCTGGGCCATTGATGGGAGTTTGTCACAGAGCACAGGTCCTGCAGAGAACCTCAGAAAACCTCAGTATGATATTAATGGTTCTGGTAAGCAGTCTTTTGCATCCATCGAGCTGATGTATCTGAAGTCGATAATGAGTAACACTGCAAGAGTTGCAAGCAATAATTTATTAAAGCATATATGTCATGGGAAAAACAAGTAGTGATCAGCTTTACTTTCTGATCAATTAACAGCACTCAGACAAGCAGAACTCAAATTATTTTGAAACCCCAAATGAACTGAGCTAGTCATTAGGAAGTCTGTGGTGCTACTTCATGCAAGCAGCTGTTCGTTTTATCATATTTACTTTTACAAATGACTGTTATCATCCTGCAACCTTAGCTTTATGGCTCTTTGGAAACAACCCAATGTTTGATTTTAAAGGACTCCATATGCAGTTTAATCTACTTCAACAGAGAATATTGAAAATTTTGGATAAATTGGAATTGCAGGAGGAAATGTTTTAACAGCTATTTGCAAGTAATAAAAATACGATGTAAGCTCCCAGATAGTCCCTTCGCAGCAATGGACTTTCTAATCAAGGAATTCAGTCCAACATCACAGGCAAGCCTCTGTGATGAGGAACAGTCTGACAGCTGCTCCCATTTAAGCAGCCTGAGATCCATACCTCGAAATGGTCAGCAGAAACCAGTCCCCAAGGCCAAACATCCTTCTGTACGTGCTCCCACTGCCCTCACACTACCCTCATTTGTTTAACCCACAGAGCCTCTGCTCCCTTCCTTGCTTCCCCAGGAGCCTGAGTAACCCCGTGGCTTCTGCTTATTGTCTGATGATGATCACTGTGGATTTGACTTCCCAGAGGAATGGAAGCAGAACCTTTGAGATGGAGTATGTTGGAAGTGGGAGGGAGGTGATACATAAAACACAACTATGGCAGTGCCTTAAAACCTAGAAAATGGGATGATCCTGTGCAGCTGGCCAATGTAAACAACATCCTGCTCCAGCAAGGATCCAGCTGGAGGAGCCCAGACCTGTGCTGAACATGTCAATGAGCTACAGGATGAGGCAATTGCACCCTTCTTCCAGAACTGCCTTTCTTCCTCTTGTTCTCACTTTTATTGTCACTATGGTTGTTATTTTAAGAATGCAAATGTGAAAGGAAAAAGGAAAATTATAGGAAAGGGCAGGTGGAAAAGGATATAAAGGGCAATTCAAGTAAAGAGAAAAGAAGATAACCAGGGCAGAGGCAAGAACTTGCTGAAACTCTACGTGTTGCCTTCTCGTATGGTAAAATTTAGCTTTCAGGCACTCCCAGATCCTTTATTTCCTACATGCAGGTGGCTTTTTAAGATAGATTGCTTGGCATTCACAGTCTTTTTCATCCCCCCAGTCTCTTCATTTGGCAGCATATGCTGCAGCTACTAATGTGTGTAGTCCAGGAAAAAAAAATTAAGCTGCAGAAAAGTAGCTTGTAAGTCTATTGTGCTGTAGAGAGACAGAAATTTTAGGAAAGAAATTGCACTGCTGGTGTGTGCTCTGTTATCCCTTACTGACAGCACGTGGTGGGCCTTGGCCTGTGCCCTTGGACACCAGCTCTGCCATGAGGAATGAAATATTAACCCCCTGAGAGCAGCAGCTTCTCCTCCCCTTCCCCATTACAACTATCCCTTAATGCCAGGAGCAGAGCCCTGGAGCCAGGCAGTAGGAGCTGTGCAGGCAGAGGCACTCAACAATGCCTCTGTGCCCATCCTCATCCTCTCAAGTTTAGCCAGAGACAGCAGCGATGGCAGGAGGGGCTTCAGCTAGGCTGCCATGTAGCCAGTGCACTTGTTTTACTAGATACATTTTTATCCTGAAAAAAATACTTCATTTTCTCTAGCTGGGCAGCTAAAGCATGCTTGCTTGTACATGCTCTACTACAGATGAGGTTAATTCAATATTATCTTTATTTTGTGTGGGTGAAGCACTGGCTGCTGAAAAGACAAAAAGCTCTATGAATCTGGTGCTTCTTTTTACTGAAATGCTGGATGGGGATCCACTTTGTTAAACAAGACAGAAATTATCTACCCAAGGGAAGAAGTCCATCTGTCTGAGCCCAGGAGAGAAATTCAGTCTTTAATATGGGTCTTTCCTAAATAATTTATTCCTGTTAGGATAGTGTAAGGTTTCCATAGTCACGGGCTGTCTGTGATTTCTAAAGCATGGCTCACTGCAGGGATCCTCAGTCACTATCTCATTTCCAGTTGTCTTGCTTTCCCTTTGTAAAGAGGGATTTAATTGCAGAGAGCTGTTGAACAAAACTGTTGTAGTGTTGGTGCCCTTTGGTCCTTATTTACTTCCCCAGCCATTTAGAGTGGCTGGGGGTTTGTAGACAGCTAGCAATTAACTCTTAAGTTGTTAAATACCAGGAATATGCTTAATGCCATGCAGGACACCTGAGCCACAGCCCCCTCAAGCTAAAATCCTCATCCAAGGAGAGCTGCTCTTCAGACTTTGCACCAGGGTTGGTCTCACCCTGAGCATAAACCCATCCACCCAGGGGCTTCTCAATCCTCCTATGAGGATATGGCTATAGGTCTGAAGTCATATTCATTATAAAGTTCTATTGAAGTTCTATTTCCTTTGCAGAGAATGACCTGCAGATCCGGACAACAAACTCTCCATGAGCCAGCAGTGCCCTTGTGGCCAAGAAGTCCAGTGGTGTCCTGGGATGCATTAGGAAGAGCATTGCCAGCAGGGTGAGGGAGGTGATCCTGCCCCTCTGCTCAGCCCTGGTGAGGCACATCTGCACTGCTGTGTCCAGTTCTGGGCTCCTCAGTACAAAGGGACATGGAGATCCTGGAGTGGGTCCAGTGGAGGGCAACAAAGATGATTAAGGGACTGGAGAATCTCTCTTTTGAGGAAAGGCTGAGAGAACTGGGCCTCTTTGGCCTCGAGAAGAGGTGCCTGAGAGCGGACATCATCACTATCTGTAAATGTCTGAAGGGAGGGTGACAAGAAGGTGTTTCCAGGCTCTTCCCAGTGGTGCCAAGCCACTGGTAGTACAAGAGGCAATGGGCAGAAACTGATGCACAGGAAGTTCCACCTGACTATGAGGAAGAATTTCTTTGCTGTGGAGGTGACTGAGCACTGGCCCAGGCTGCCCAGAGAGGTTGTGGGCTCTCCCTCACTGGAGCTATTCAAGAACCATCTGGACACTATCCTGTGCCATGTGCTCTAAGATGACCCTGTTTGAGCAGGGAAGTAGGACCACATGACCCACTGTGGTCTCTTCCAACATGACCCATTCTGTGATTCTGTGAAAGGACCTAGGAGAGGAGCAGGTTGCTTGGGTAGCCAGCAGCAAGAGGAGGACTGGAGGGGATCTTGTGGTCCTCTCTCCTGTACCCAGGCAAGGGATCCTTTGAATGCTCCAGCTTCCTGTCACCCACGGCAGAAACGTTGGTGCCAAACCTCAGCAGAAACCTTGGTTTCACACAGAGCTAGATAAAAGAAGAGAACACTAAGGACAATCAAACAGCAGCTCCAAATGGTTTGTTTATGTAGAATCCTGAGACAATTTTAGCAAGCTTGTTTACAGGGTTAAGTCATGAAAGTTTCTGGATTAAAAACCTGCCTCTTAGTGCAATGGCCCCAGAAGACTTCTTCACCTAAGTGGCAAAGTGCTGGTGCAGACACATATATATGTTAGTAGCAAACACTGTGACAGGACCCCAGCTTAGCCTGAGTTCTGAGACCTACATCTTGTTCTTATCAAACCAAAACCACAAAAAACCCATCATTCATTATAACATAATTTAAAGGACTTTGCATTTGCAACAGAGAAAGCAAAAAGGTTTGGGACAGGACAGTGTGAGAAAAAAAATTCTGTCTGGAAAAAACATCTTTGCAGATATGATTTATGTGTTGGTCATGCAATTAGAGCCAGTCTCACAAAGCCCACAACTTACTACCTGCTTCACCTCTAAATAGGCGAGGGGCCATTTGAAAGATTGCATCATCCTGCATCTTTAATAAAAGGGAATTATCCTCCCAGGATGCAGGCAAGCAACAATATATCTTCCTCAGAAACAAGGGCCATCACACCACAGTGTTGCTGAAATTACATTTTCCAGCCACACAAAAAGATCCACGTGGGAAAGACTTGGCCCCCGAAGCTATAATCTAGAAAATCAGTTGTCTTTCCATGGTTTGATAAAAGAGATGCAAGGACAGATTTGCCTGGACACATGCTGAGCAATAAGCTGAGGAGGAAAAGTTCAGACATACATGTGCCTATGTTTTCTGCGAACCACCAAGACCATTCCCCATTTCCACTTTCAGCTCATGCATAATTCACTCAGCACTCACTTTGCTACATTCACATGATGCTCTACTGTAATATCGTGCATTTGGAAAAGCTTTGAGCCCTGCCATGAGAAATTACTTTAAAAAAATGGGGTTTTTTTCACTTACTTGGATTAGCTGATCATTTTTCCTCACAAATTCTGCTGGGTCTGGACCTCCTGCACAATTATTTATAACCATGACTAAAGAGTGAAATGAAGAGGGAAAAAGTCCTAGAAATTAGCTGCTTCCCTGATCAGTCTCTGATTTCTATCAAAGGAAACATTCGTTGGTTCCAGTAATTCATTAAGTCTATTGTTTCACAGTGCACAGAGCAAAATCTTTGTTAAGTGTTTTACTGTTAAATCCCTTGCTGCTATTTGTGGCTCTGCTGCTATTCAACAAGGTTTTCAAGGCTCTGGCTCACAGCCTTGTGTACAGCTTCTTATAATGGCCGGCACTATGGGAATCAAAGACTCCATTATATCAATAGATGGTACCTGTCACTTTGTAACATGCTTTTTATGGCAGGATATTTATTTTTCAAAGATGCATTCCTCCAGCTGTAATCCTACGTGTTCCTCCTTTATGCTTGCAATGTGCCAGGCTTTAAAGCAAAGGACAAAGCAGCTGCAAATAGGAACCTTTCCACCCACCCAGCCCATTTCTTTTCAGATAGTGAGAAATTAAAACACAGGGCTTTGTGGATGAATTGCTGTCAGAGTCATTTGATAACTAGGATCCCAGCAGAAGCTTTTATAACAACATTAATAAAGATGTGCTAGCACTAAGATCCCTGCGTGCCGCATACCAATAACACCAGTTAGAATTACTGCTTTCAGATAACAAATCACACTTTTTTTAGGAGACAAAAAAATTTATTAAATCTGTCTTCCCTCCCTCCTCCTCAGGATTCAGTAATGACTGGGTTTTTTTCCAAAAAAGGTGCTCAGAAGCACAATGCTGTGGCATCTCTGCCAGCCTGATGGTTGCACTCCCTGAGTCCTGTGGTGGAGCAATTCACTCAGAAGAGGTTAAAAAATCCACCCCTCCACAATTTGAAGTCTGTTTCCAGCTTGACTTAGGTCACCAAAACCGGGACAACTAAACAGTGGGGCAGGTTTTGTTAACTAGTGACTGTGGCATGGTCTGGGGCTGAAGGGAGGAGTGCCTCCCAGGGTGGCTTGGGAAGGCAGAAAGGATGTCTGCAGCAGACTGCAGCCCGTCTGTCTCTACACTCCCAAGATGCAAGAAGTCAAACATGAATTACAACAGTCTGAGATGATACTGCCTTGCAGAGGAAATGCCAGGCACATGCAGCACACGAGGGTCTATGATCTCTTCCTCCCTCCCCCTGCAGCTGAATACTGGGCCAGCCAAGGTCTCATGTTGCTGACTCTGGGATAGGGAGGTCCAGCACTGAGGGAGAGGACATTCCAGATCTGAATCTTGTACCTAGCTCCAGGACAATTTTATTGGGCTATTTCTGGGATGTTTGATAGCATGCTCTCCATAGAAAGCCCACTTGCTGCTTGTGGCATGGAGACACAGGAGAGGACAAAGCTACCAGACTACTACAGCACTGGAGATGGGGTGCCTGGTACTTGTCTCAGAGGGATAAACAGCAGCTGGGCTGTGGATAAATGAGATTAAACCAATTTTGCTTCTCCTCCAACTCCCACAGCAAGCTCAGCTCTAAGGAAGAAGACCAGGATTGCTGAGTTTTAAGCAACAAGTCTGGACCTGATGTTACAGACCAGCAGCACTGACTCTTCTGGGATATGAAACTCTCCATCTATTCCTAGCTTTATGCAGTGCCAGTCAGAGGAATATAAGCTTTGAAAGGAGCTCCTGAGCCTGAAATACAAGTCATTTTCCAAATATGCTGGTCATATTATTTCATGAGCTGACAAAACTTTGTTTTAATGATGACCAGGTTTTACATCACCACTATCGTATTCCAGATCCTCAGTACACTGATAAGGAAAAATATTTTATGAAATCCTGCCTAATTGTCTTTCCAGCTGTTTCTATGTGAATTATATTCTTTGACTGAAATGGCTTTTCTTTTCCTGTTTCTCCAGAATTTAGCATCATGGTGTGCTTGCACGGAATAATTACATCTCTTTGCAGCTTCACAAAGACTAACCCAAGCCCTTGATTTTCCCTCCCACATCCATCCCACAGGCTGTCCTCTGCAGCACCTCCATCCTTCATGAATGGGGATGCCACCAGCCTGAATGCTACTTCTGCTCCACTGGAAACGAGCCATCAGGGATATCCTCAGCCTGGATTTGTCCTTCATGGTTGGATCACATTGATGACAATATTCATTCTGACTGGCTCAGTGACCCAGTGCTTTCTACTCATTTCCATTTCCAGCTGATAAAATCTCATATTTTAGAGGAAATTCTCCACATTAGTCTTTAAATGACATTGCCCTTCATTCCACTGATGTTTATCACATTGTTTGCCTCCTTGGCACAGGCCTTTTTTCTGCCCAATACCCTCCTCTTCTCATATTGAGGATGCCCCTCGTCTTCTTCAGAAAAACCCTCTTACTATTAGTTTTAAGGATCATTCATGAGCCTCTACCCCAGCTTAATAATACAGTCAATATTACATATGTTTTGCATGTTAATTGGTAATTTACTTAATTAGATACCTTTTTTTTAAGAAGAGCATCAATATTTTATTCTGTTTCTTAAAGAGTGCTGATTACTTTAGGTCTGAGGTTAGTTTATATTTAGCTCAATATAGCAGTTGTTTATCCCCCCTGTTCTCCTTAGTATCAGCACTTTCCTTCTCTATACTGTCCAACCTCTCATCTTCTGTACTTCCATTATGGATTGTCATGTTGTTTATTTGATTTTTTCCCTTTTTTTACATTAGATCCTCAGGCATGGAGATAAAAGAAGTCCCTTCCACCCAGCTCCCTTCTTTCCCAAGTTGAAATTCTTATCATCATTTATGTCAGCTTTGAGCCAAGAGGATAGTGCCCCAACTGACAGACAGCTTTCTACTTTTTGCAGTGATACACAAAATCAGGCATTCAGCATATTTATGTGAGTGAAAAACATAAAAATGCACCCAAGTGGAATGAAGTTTTTGTTTGGTTGTTGTTTATTTTTTTTTTTTAATTCAGGGCACATAGACTAAGAAGACAGAAAACTGTACCATTTCCCTGTGTACCACTGTAAACATGACCACAATACAACATTTCATTTACCTATGGATTCAAGCAACTCTCAGTCCTGGAGAGGCTTTCATGCAACAGCATAAAAGGGAATTTGTGGGGACGCAAGAAGAGAGGAGCAATATTTATAGCGCTTATATAACCAAAAAAATCCTTTGAACTTTTAGCCAGATGAGCAAGACCCCTGTGAAACTCTGGGGCTGCCCATGTGTCAGTGGGCACACCAGATAAAATGGGTGTGAACATGGATGGCAAAAAGTGGGGAGCCAGTCTTGGGTGCCAGCACGAGTCCTGAACACCTGCATGTGCAAGGGACCAAGAGGTGCTGGCTGAACCTGGTGGGTGGAAACAAAGTACCACCTTTGTCTGTTATTAGCCTTTAAGTAAGTATCCCACCGCTGTGAATGTTAAGAGAAGAGAGAGAATATGTGAAAGAACCATAAACCCCACATGCTGTGTCGCAGACATGACTGCCTTTTGTTTGTATATATAACCACTGTTACTCTTCAGCTAACAAATTTGATTTGTGGCCCTTAATATCTTCAAAGTAATGCTCTTGCTAATGGTAGTCATGTTATTGATTTTCATAGGGGCATTTTCCTCCATATGAATCCGTTGCTTTTAAGCCAATTAATCATGCATCGCTAACTTAACTGCAATGGCGGTTTTAATGTGAATATTCAAGTAGTGCTTCACTTCAGGGTTTGTCAACAGCTACCATCTGAAGACAATTTCAAAGCCTTGAGAAACTGCTTAATATAGCTATTGGATGCTTACCAGTTCATAAGACCCTGCCCCAGCTGCCTCATATATTTTATGCAGAACAAAATCTTCTAATTAAGTAGATGAAAGAAAAGAATTAACATACCACCTAGGGGACTGAACATACATGATTATTAAGCACTATAAAAAAAATTAAAAAGGCTTGCCCAGCTAAAAAAAAAGGGATTAAAAATGAGCTGACTGGGGGAGCAAACCCTCATTATACTGCAACAGGGAAATGAAAGAGTTCAGACAGACCTAATACCACAACTGATACTGCAGGGATGTGCTGAAAGTAAGGTATAAGATTTTTTTGAAGCAGCTGTGTGTGCTTTTTAATTTCCTGAATCCAATTTCATTTCCTTTTTTGGTATACCATTATGGAGATTTTCTCAAAGGGCCTCACACAGCTTCCCGTGGGTGCAGTGATCATCCCCACCTGATGGGATCTTGCATCACATCCCCACGTCTGACTGCCTCAATCCCCATTAGAAACAAAGGCCTTCATTTTCAGTCCAGGTCCAACAGCAAAACAGGGCAAAGATGTGTTCCCCTGACCTTCCCCTGACAAAGAGAACTTTCCCCTGACACAGCTCCTGTCCTGCTCTCTGCCTAAAGACTTCTACTGCTTCAGCAGCAATATTTGCTAATTCATCAGTGGTAGTCATGTTGCCTGCACCATCACACCAATCTACATCCTTCTCCCATACTGTGTGCATAGGCTGTATGTCTGGGAAGCAGAGGGATGATGAAGATAGCCAGAGCACTGGTTGCAACCAACTGCCCCAAACATAGGCACAATTAGAAAAGACCTACCTGGCAACTACTTTGGGATGGAGACAATGGGAAAGAGGTATTATAATTTCGAGTTTAATGTGACAAACTTAATGACAGAAATTACAGATGTGGTTTGTCCACAACTTCCATTACCTCCAGCTTTAATCACCTGCCTGCAGAAACAGTAACCTTCATCAGGGCTTTTTCCAGCTCTCCCAGAACAAATATAAGTCTTTGACCACATCGAGAGAGTTGTTTGCTCTTTAATGGGCAACAGGCACATTAGGGATACGCTTTAGCATACAGTAACTCAGTTCACACACAGGGAGGAAAGAAGCCACCATCTCAGTATCAGAGGGACAGTCAGAACCAGAGTTAGTCCATGCTAGACTGGGCTCGTAGAGTTACAAATCTGAGAGTAGAGATCTTAAGCAAACTTAAACAAAAAAGAAAAGAACTTGGAATAATTTTTGAAGAAACCTAACTAAATCTGTGTGGGAGCCCCCTGGGAGGCTGGGCTGTAAGGAGGGAAACATCCCCTTAGTTAGGGTGACAGAAAGAGGCTTCTCCCAGAGACCCCTGTTCTGTTATGTTAATGTACCCCAGTTCTGTTTCCCAGTGGGCCCCATTAGCCCCCCCATTCCTGCTCCAGAATGTTCTCCCCTTCTCCACTTCCCCACCAGCCCCCTGTTCCTCACCCCTCTCTATTTCCCCATTGGCCCCCATACCCTAACCCTGCCTGTGCACTGCCCCCTGCCCCCAAACCATTGGTTCTGATGCTCTCTCTGCCCCTATCGCTCCATGTACTTAAACCTGGACCCTCCATCACCCTTGGCTCTTTGTCACTGGCTCCGTTTGTGTGCATGTGGCAGCAATAAACTCACCTACGTGGAATACCATACATGGAGTCTTCCTGGCTCCTTGCCTTCGACTCATATTTGGAGCTATCCCATGTGTGAATGTGTGTGTGTGTGGCTTTGCCGAGTAGCTCTTCCCTGCAGAGATGCTCTCAGAAGGTAGCAGCATCATACCACCCCGGCACCCTGCTGCTACAAATCTGTGAAGATGGACGGAACGGCAATGCAACATATGTATCAGATGAGCCTAGCATCTTTCCTAGAAACTATGATTGATATTTGTAACTATTATTACTATGCAATACTAAGACCAAAATTTCATTTATCTAAACATCGGTGAGACATCTGCTATACAGCCACACATGAGATAATTTTATTTTGAACAGAACAAGTACAAGCCATGTAGTGTAAGGATGCTTGAAGGGACACTGTCAATGTGATGAGCTGGAAGAAGATGATGATGAGCAAAGTTTTTGGTTTAGTTTTAGCAATATTAATAGTATGAAAAGTGGACAAATGGCAACAAAACTTGCCAAGTACACTGTCCTCAGTATGGAGGACACTGTGACACAGGGAGGTGTGTATTCACAGACTTGTCTCCACAACTTGCAGCCACAACAAAGGCAAGCAAAAGGTTGTAGTGACTCCAGCAGAACACACATAGTCCTTGGGGTCTCATACAGTTCCAGCGCCCACATACACGAAAGCTGCATTTTAACTGCACTAGACACAGGAGACAGCTTTTAGGATGAACAGAGATACTCACTGTGTTTAGTAGAGAGGACTAGGACAGCTTGGTTTGCTTCACTGAGCAAGACCCTCAGGAAGGACAAGGCTCCTCTACTGCAGATGAGTAAACTCTAGAAAGGGAAAAGTTATTTCAGATAAAATACAACATTGGTACAACAACAACAAGAGGCACAAACCGACCAGGAAAAAATGAGATTGGGAATCAGGAGGTTGTTTCTGACCGCTGGAGCCAGCAAAAGCCACAAAGTGAGACCAAGGCAGCTTCCAGGGACAGACAATGCAGAGAACCTTTCTGGATTGTACACATAGGAGTGTCAGGGGCTCAAGAGCCCATTGCAGATGATTTAGTGATTATAGCTGGTGATGTCTGGGTGAAGGGTGCTTCATTCTGCTATGATACCAAGGTAAATTTCAAGTGACCCCAATGCCATTGCAAACATCACATGCAGCTCTGTTATCCATAAATCAGTTAGCATACTAAAATACATTACAGGAAGAAATCTGTTGCCTAGGGCCTTTAATAAAGCTTTTAAATGTGCTCTATTTAGTCCTGTTGTTGCCTGTTTGAAATATTCTAGTATATAATCAGTACATCAGTTTTTTCTATTTTATAGTCGAAATGTAAAATACCTCTGTCAAGTACCTTTATTCATTAATTTCTATGTGGTGTCTAAAAGAGAATTAGATAACTAATAAAAAATATACTTATTATTTAATAATAATATTGCAGAAAAGTCTTGAGGACTCCACAGCAAACATTACACAAAATTGTGAAGAGATAAAGAATCATAAATAGCACTCTGTTACAAGGGGCACTGGTGTTTTCTTCAATATTAAGAAAATAATTAGAGCAACTTACCCAACTCTTTATCAATGAGGAGAATAGTACAGTATCTTGTTGTATTTGAGTCACATAAACTTAAAATTATCCAGAAACTGCAAACTCTTCTTTCAGATCAACCTTCTTGGACAGAAAGAGGTGTACAAGAATGACTAAGAACTGTTTATCACCACTGACTGTGTCTAGCCCTCTAAAATATTTGTCTCCTTTAGTGACCATGAGTGACCTAATCCTTTCAGCAATTCTTATTTATTATAATTTAGAACTGTTTTAGCAGGGTTGGTGAAGAAGCTCCAGCTTTACATCCAAGAATGAGAACATAATCAGAACCACTATTTATAACAGAAAATAATTAAATTAAGTCTATTTCTTTCATGTGAGTTATCCATGAATGGATTTAAATGTCACTCTTCAACTTTATTCAAAATTTTCCAGTGATTTCAGTAGATCTGTTTCAGATCAAGCAATTCTGAGTGGTAATTCACCTCTTTCATGTGGGTGTCTAGACACAAAACATTGAAAATATTCTTCTGCAGGCAGAGGAACAAATGTCACCTTTTAAAGGCAGAAGGAGTGCCTACAAAGTCTCCATGCCAATAGAAATCTAAACACACCCTTGCACAACTATTTAACTATTTCTTCCTAAATGACATTAATATTATTACTATCATTATTTTATTCACAGAAAGTAAAGTACTTTTTAAAAGAGGAAATTATTTTCACTTAAATGAATAAGCACACTTTTATATATATTTATATATATATGTATTTATATGTAGATGTGTGTGTATTCAGTATCTTCTCAGCAGGAGTAGAGATGTGTGGTTCAATGGAGTCAATTTTTCCTGAGATGTGACTTCTGGCTCTGTGGCAGCTAGTAACAATACTGTGCTGTGGAGTGATATTACAATTAAAGCTCTGAAGATGTCATGATAACAAAAGTTAAGATTTTTTTATGTATTTATGAAATTCTACTTATCTCTGTGGGTAGAAACATATCCTCAGGTACAGAAGAAAATGTCTTCAGTGCATTAATATTGATAGTATTATTTGTGTCTTAGAATTATGAATGCAGGATGTTAAACAAAAATCTTTAGTACTGAGAAGTGGTATGTTGCTTCAAAGATAATCCCCCGGGGATAAACCCCAAATGTCAGCTTTATAAAGCTTCACATAGTGCACAAGCCTAAGAGCAGAAGACCTGCGGGGAGTGAGGTAAAGAAGTTGCATTGTAAATACAACTTTGCAAATATGATTCTTCTCTGATTTTGTTGATTTATTTGGACTTTGCATTTTGCATTTTTCAAAGGATGGAAGAAGTCGACGCGAGACTTTGTTCCGTCTGGTTTGGTCTATAAAACTGGAGATGTGAGAGCACATGAAATATAAGAAGGGACCCAAAAGAGATTGTTTTCTATCCTTTGTCTTTTTTTTCTTTCTAAAGGACAATTCAATGCTGTCTGAGCTGGAGAACAGTGAATGCCTGCAGTCATAAGGATCTTCTCACATCTGAAAATACCACTGCTGATACTTATTTTTCTCTACATTTCCCTGTTTTCCCGTTGATCAAGCTGTGCTGCAGAGCCACCAGAGAGAAGCACCACAGCTGGCTAAATTTGGACCACTTGCTGTTCTTCAGATGGAAAAAAAAATGGAAAAAAATGTGCTCCCAAATTACTGTTTCTTTTTCCATGTCCTGGTCAAATGCAAACAGCTGCAAACTGAGAGTCACAACATTATTGTGCACTGTTATAGACTAACAGGAGGTGCTGAGATCAGCTCCGGCGTAGCCCCAAGGAGGCTCACTCGGCAGCATGCATTGTGCAAAGCACTCTGTCACCCTAGCACCACAGGGAGCACTCTTGGTTGCTTTTGGACCGTGACTGAGACCCAAGGGCTGAAATCTCTAAGAAATAGGTAAAAAACACCCCAAAATAAGTAATATCAACCTGAAGAGGCACGGACACAGTTTGGAAAGCAGCAGAAGAGGAAAGCATTTCAGAGAAACTGCATGGAAAAGAAAAAAACATGTTTAAGGAAATTTTTTTAAAAAATACAGGATGAAGAAAAGGCACAGAAATATTAGATTGACAAAAAATAAGCATATCTAGAAATACAGATTACTACTATCTAAACAGGAAGAATATCAATACAGGGGAGAGAGAGAAACAGTTGCAACAAGCTCCCGGTTTTCTAGGAAGCTGCATTCAGAGAGGATCTGAAGCTTAAATAGCTTTCCAGGCCAGGGCCATATAACCAACCACCAGTAAACCTGGACCTTTTTAGCTGTACTGCAAACTCTTCTAACAGAGTGAAACAAATGGTTCACGTCTCTAAAGGTTTTGCCATGGGGAAGTGAGCTGGGAGGACCCTGGACTGGACCAGGAGCAGACAGGGAGAGCTCCTGGTCAGCACTGAGGGACCTTCCCAGCAGAGGCAGCACACCAGGGAAGCAAGGAGTATCAGCTGAGGAACAGTCAGCTCCCAGAAACCAGGCCAGTGCCAGCTGTTAGCTTGTCCACCTCCCACAGCAATGGAAACCCAGGAGCACATCCCCCACTGGGGTGCCCCACAGTGCCCCCATCTAAGCAGCTTTTTGGGACACCCAAAACCACCTGAGAGTGAGTGCCCAGCACTGGTAGCACTAACCAGGGAGATGATTATCCTGATTAATCAATAAGAAGGGAATGACAGAAACCCTGTCCCCATGTAGATGCCTTGAAGCAAGGGGAGGAGGAGTGACCTTGTTGGGGCACTGCCAGGCATTGCCCCCCAGCATGCCCAGCAGCACACAGCCCATGTCCCAGAGCAGGGGTGGCATGGGGGGAACACCACTCCTCAGGGTGTACCTGGGACCACGAGAGGCACCTGCCCTGGGTAGCAGCACTGGTGTGGGCATGGCAGGTGCACCCCCTGCTCCACAGGAGGGGCTGTGCATGGGCACCTGCACCCACACACAGAGCACAGGGGGCGTAATGCACACTGCCTGGAAGGGGAGCTCTTAAATGTTGGGGCTGTAAAGGCATGCTTGGAAATCTGCAGACATTTATTAACGTTTTGCAAGCGTCTAGTACTGTGGTTTGTCTCATCTGTCTCTGATAACAGGTTAAATATGCAGTCCTAATAAATCAATAAATGGTTTTAATTTCAGTTGGACTTAAATCATGTAAGCTGACCAGATTTTCTATGCAGTAGGGCTGCGTGTGCCATTGGTGCTCTATGAAGCCAGGACTGTTTTTGCCCATAATTGTGACACTGGGAACACTAAATTCCACAAGCAATTTTAGCATCCAACCTGCCTTCCAATGTTCTCCTTATGGTGATCACCAGACCAGAGCTGTGCACAGTGCTTTTTGTGTCAAGCTGCAGGGTAATTCTTTCATAGCTAGGGTTTCAAAGAGACATCTTGTTTCTTTCCAGTTTCCTGGATTATTTCAAATAAAAGTTTCAGTAGTGAGTAAATGAACTTGTGATCCTTAATGACAGCTGTGAGAGCTCACATCTTTGCTACTGTCATTGTGTTGCTGGACCATGACTGAAGAAACAACCACAATTTGATCTGTTGGAGAAATACATTGAAATGCAGAGTAACAGGGACTGTGTGCATATTGTCAAGGTACCTAAAATAGATGTGAGCCAACCCTCACTCTCTGCTGACTGCCGGACAGCTAAAACACTTATCCAAAGCAGGACATCTTCTAGATCATGAAATTATAATTTTCATACCAAAAGGTATGAAAGAACACTGCCCTGTTCCTGCAACACTACAGACTGCTGATGCTGACACTCTCCTGGGTAAATGTCAGCATAAGGTCTGCATTGGGGACACATTTCAATGATGTTCTTGAGTATATTACTCAGAAATTTTAGGACAAAGATTACAAAAGAAGAATTTCAGGTCTCAGAATGTTACGTTTCTGGTCAGGTTTCATAAAAAGAATCTCAAATCCCAGTAGTGGGTGATAAAAATCTCTATTACAGACCTAAGTAAAATAAATAGGCAAATCTGTATGGTCCAGATCAGCACAAGTTTTCCTGAGTGAACCATCACAGTTAATCTATACATAGAAGAAAAGCAATCAGAAGACTATATCTCACTGAACACCTTATGAATATTTCNAAAAAAAAAAAGAGAAGCTTGCTTTGCAAACTGAATTCTATCAGAGGAAAATGATGTACTCCTCAGGTCCACTATGAATTGACAGGAAAACTGCCTACATCCACCAAAGATATGGTTTTATGTGGAGTTGAACAGTATGCCACGGTATCTTCCATTCTGCTTCCCAGTTCAACAGTGAATTTGACCTGATTTGCTAACTACAAACACGAAATGTAGCTCCATATCTCCTGCGAACTGGGAGCTGCTCTATTTGAGCAATGACCCCAGAACATCCCATAGCTCCCAACATGGATCGACTCGCTCCTTTGGGCCAGAGGTGCTCCTGGTGGCGCTTCACAGTTCACTGCTTGCCAGCTGCAACAGCTGACTTTCTATTCTATGGAAAGAGCAGTTGGAAAATCAATAGTTCTTTGCTGATTAATAACTGATTTTTCCACTGACCAAAACATAGCATTGGCCCCACTGTAGCAGGCAGCAGAGGTCATGCATGGCTGCAGCTCCACTCTTGATGTGACAGAACTGAAAATTCCTTCCTTCCTTCCTTCCTTCCTTCCTTCCTTCCTTCCTTCCTTCCTTCCTTCCTTCCTTCCTTCCT
>VZTN01030208.1:36759-54112 GCA_013400515.1 Erpornis zantholeuca | reverse complement strand
ATATGCTGAGCATGGCACCATGTTTAGGGTATGGAATATCCCTTTGGTACTTGTGGTCACCTGTCCTGGCAGTGTCCTTTCTAACTCTGTGCACCCCCAGCCTCCTCACTGGTCAGGTGGGGTAGGGAACAGGAAAGGCTTCGACATTGTGTGAGCACTGCTCGACAATAATGAAAACATCCCTGTGCTATCGACCCTGTTTCCAGCACAAATCCAAAACACAGCCCTATATTGGCTACTGTAAAGAAAATTCAACCCCAGCCAAACCAGCACAACATTTTGAAGAGGGATCCCATTTATATAAACATATATATGTAAATACTATATCTATATGAAAGGAACACTGCATTCAACATGAAAATGGGTAACTTAACATATGGACAGTAGTTGAATGCACCCTCAGCAAGTTTGAAGATGATGCCATGTTGAGTGATGCAGTTGACTCACTACAGGGAATGGCATCCAGAGGGACCCTGATAGGCTTGAGGGGTGCTCATAAACATCAACAAGACCAAGTACAAGGATGTTTCATCATTGGAATTGTTCAAGGACAGGCTGGATGGGGTTTTGAGAAGTGTGGTCTAGTGGAATGTGCCCCTTCCCATAGCAAGCAAGCTGGATCCTTGAAGATCCCTTCCAAACCCTTCTGTGAATACCAGATGTGTAATATTGTCTATCCAGTTGCCTTTCCTATCCTGAAGAGAGAAAGAAAATCTGTATATAAGGGTGTGGAAAGCCAGCTGGAGCTGTGAGCTCCCCAGTGCTTGCACCTCCATCCCTTTCCAGGCTGCTGAGGGAGCACGGACTTGCACAACCACCTGGTGTCCCAGCCCCAGCACAGCAGGCCTGGTGAGCAGGCTGCCAAGGGTTAAAAAAAAGGCACAGCCAAGAGAAAAGCGAGACAGAAATTTATGAGAGTAGAACTGTCTAATGTTTCATAGTATCTTCTCTTTCATATGGGGGATACTTACAAAGAAGGGGTGAGGGTAAGCAGCAGCATCGTTTCCAAGAGTTGCCCTTTTCTCCAGCTGTTTTTTGGACTTGCCACTTGCAGGATTTGGTCTTGCAAGCTGTTTTCTCTTTTGATTTTAGCTTGCTGTGCCCTGGGGGAGCCTTGGAGAGCTCCATCCCTTCCCCCTGCCTGCCATTATTGCTGGTGTTCTCTGTTTTCCTGCAAATTGTTTTCTCTGCTGCTGCAATGGGTTTTCACATTTCGAGTTTCTTTCTAAGGTTTTCAAGGGTGTGATGGCCCCCAGTAAGAGATCCCTGGAAGCAAATGAATTTGTACCAACCAAATGAGTTTGTATCAATCAAAACTGGACAAAACAAAATGTAATTAACACTTAAGGTTATCAACACACAGCTCATAGCAGTGTGGTGATAAAGTCAGGGTTTTAGTCTTCAGATCATCAGTTAGGTCAGCCCTTTAGAGCTTTGCTGTAGGGCTGACCTAACTGAGCCCCCTCATGGAGTACATGGATGCCATCAAGTTGTGTTGACCATGGGTAT
The DNA here is from genome assembly GCA_013400515.1 of Erpornis zantholeuca. Taxonomy (NCBI): domain Eukaryota; kingdom Metazoa; phylum Chordata; class Aves; order Passeriformes; family Timaliidae; genus Erpornis; species Erpornis zantholeuca. The sequence goes on along the minus strand of VZTN01030208.1, from coordinate 52,603 downwards.
CCTGGTACCAGCAATGGGCCCTGCAGCCAGTGCTGTGGTCACCCCCCTTCTCTGCTGTGCTCCTGGCCAGCCTGTCCCCTATAAAGGCTGGTCACAGAGAAAGGGGCAGGGATGTGGAGGGACAGGGTGCAAGGGAATGATGCCTCCTTTTACATACGCTGTGGACATGTGGGCCCAAGAAAAACACCATAAATACTCATTCATAAATTAAGGGAAAGAACTAAAATGGATGGAGAAAGCAGACACCATATTTTATTTAATACCCTGGTGATCAGTGAAACCTCAGTTTTAGAAAGAGAGAAATGCAGGGTCAGCACCTCCACAGCCTGGGAGAGCTCTGAACACCACTTGCAGCCATACCAGGTGGGAGAACCAGGTGATGTGAAATCCCTTTGTCCTCCCTCTATGGCCTTGTGATTCCTGCCCTCACTGCCATCCACCTGCTGGCATCACTTCAGTCAGTCTATAGAAATTGTGATTTCTTTCCTCCCTTCGTTTCTGGCATGACTAGCATATATCCTCATGGAGAGGACATGCTTCTGGAAGGTGGCAAAGGTAGGCTTAAGGCATCTCAGCTGGGTTTGGGCTGAAGTTAGTTGCTGAGCTACTCAGTCAGAGATGCAAGAGCAAAACAAGATCATTGAATCCTGGAACTGGCACATGGGTGTTGTGCCCACTTTAGGTGTCAGCAAGATGGTGCTGAAGCTGAAAAGAAGGGTTTGTGGGTGGCACTGGGTAACAAAATTGAGGTTAGGAGAATCAGAACTTTCATAAATGCTAGTCCTAATAGTGGAAAAAGGGGAAGAATCCCTGGTGTGCATTTCAACACACTATATGGAAGCATAGCCTCTACATTTATTTCTCCTTCAATTAAATTTAAGCTTTAGGAGAAACACTTGAAAACATGTAAATTAGAAGTGACAGAATGCAGACCTTAAACACCTACTCTGATAGCCTAAAAGAAGCTTTTAATAAAGGGGAAAGTAATGTTCTGACAGAAAGTAAACCTTAGGGAGAAAATATATGCATAAGCTGAAATTCAAGGGAGACAGGAAAGGGTATTCCTTTGGGATTGAAATAGGATCCAGAAATTAGACTTGCAAAAAAAAAAAAAAAAAAAAGCACTCTCAAACCTCCTCCCAAAATTGTGCTAGTATTTGCTGTCCCTGAACATCTCCAGCTTCCCTCTCCTGCCTTGGGCGAAGTTCTCACTCTATGGCCTTCTTCACTACGAAATTTAAATTACTTAACTATAAATTGCTTTCCAAACAGTAGCACCTTGTATTTTAGTCAAAGTCACTGGTGATATTTCTAGGTTTCCTAGAAATGCATTCAGAAAGACTTCTATTGATTTAGACCTTCACACAGATCTATTATTCTCAGCAAAATTCTCCCGGGGGTGCAGTTTGTTTTTCAGACCATGTTCATGCCAAACAATCCTGCACCAATCAGATAGGGTGTTTGACAAAAGTGGCTTGGGGAAGATAGAGACATGGAGAAAATAATGTAAGAAAATTGTATTATTCTGGATGTTTAATTTGATTTTCTTCCTCCTGGTTTCACCCCTAGACGTTTTTCTGGTGCAAGGCTGGAATGAATTAATTGAGCCTGACTATGGCACACAGTAGAGCTGGGAATTATTTTGGCCCCAGCTTTGCAATGAACCTTGTGCAGGTGTAGAAGTCTGTCTGCATTGATGGATTAATGAATCCATGTAAGGTCAAAGCCTCTGCAAGTTGGTGCAGGGAGCCTCTCAGTTACCTGGCAGAGTCCTCAGCTGTTGGAGGAAAGAGTAGAGCTCCAAGGAGCTGCAGGGGACAGAAGTACCTACAGAGGAGGGAGCTCTTTGCCAGCCTCTGCTGAAGCTGGCGGAGAAGAAAATGGCCTTGCTCAGGACCCACTTGCCTGGTTTTTTTTTGAGACTAGTAGGACTGCTATTGCTTAGGTGCAGATGCATTTTGTATTTGGGGTTAATAAAATCCTATTGTCCTTTTATGATCTGCCTTAAACAAGACTGCTGAGCACGACTCTGTTTTGGACAGGTTTGATAATGAGACCTCAGGAAAACAAGAATAGGGAATTGCAAAGAATGAAGCTTCTCCTTGGGAAGGTGTCCCTTAGGCAGGGCTGTGTGTCTGTCTGAGTGCTCTGCCCTCAGGTATCACCTCTTGGGTCACCAACAGTGACAAAGGAAAGGGCAGCACAGCTGGGACCAGCACAGCAGCCATGTCCAAAGAAGACTCCTTTGGCCAGGGCTCACTGAAGGAGCTGAGAGGCAGAATCAGGCAGAGCCTTGCAAGGTTTTGAGGTTTGTCTTTGAATTATTTTTTTTCTGTGACTGGGGAAAAGTTGCTCATCACAGGGAGGCAGATAAAGTAATTTGGTCTCCTGAGTTTCTGGCCTGTGCTCTGAGCCAGTGCTGTTTAATTTTTTCAGGGAGTACCATGTAGGTAATTTAACCTCATGCAATCTTCTGCAAAGACGCCTCCTGTCTGAAAAGCGACATCATTGTCCCTAAACTTATTTGACTTAATCTTTTTAATTTTTTCTTTTTTTTTTAATATCTGTGAGACTGGACAACCTTTATTTCAGGAGTTCTTTTTCTGCTTATTAAATATTTCACATGTTCTTATATCACTTCAGTGTCTGCTTCTTTTTTTTTTTTTTTTCTCCTAATCCACACAAGTTTTATTTCTAGAAAGCTATAAGTAGCTGAAAAAAAAAGGTTTTAGTACTGAAAATGCCTGGTTTATTGCCTTTTTGTCTAGAGCAGCGGTTCCTAGAAGGTATAAAAAGCATGTAGCTCCCTTTTGAGGAGAAAAGGTCTGTTTAACACGCACAAAAAAAGCCTATTTAGCATTGAGGGAAGTATCTTACTTTTTCATAGGAGCTTAAAAACTTCTCAAGCTTCCTTTAGTTTTCTACCTCTGTGCTAAAGTCACTTATTGTCTCTGAAATTAGATTATGCTGTGACTGAAGCTTCTTTATGTGCAACCAGTGCTGTGAGATCTTCATCCTGGTGTATTCTGTGACCAGTTGCTCCCTGAAAAGAAATAGTGTGCAAGTGAGGACAAATGCTGTTATTTACCCTGTAGTCACACGAATTACACAATAGGAATGTTACACAGAAAGCTTTGCACAAACAGTGGCTAATGGTCTAACACTGTTAAAGTCAGTGGCAATGCCCCCACCAAGCTACCAAACAGCAAAAATTTCATTTAGAAATTCAAATTACTCTTGACATCTGACCTAGCATTGTGAATATGCACCTGTACGGACAGCCTGTGTGTGAGCAAAAGGAATATGCTCAGGTGATGTTTTGCATCTATCAGAGCAAAACACTCTGGTATGAGAAGGAGGAACTTTAAAAAAAAAAAAACTGCAAAAAGAATCTAGAAGAGTAAAGTTGACATCAGTCACAAAAAACGACTCATGAGCGTTAGGAGTCTGAAAAAATAGGGATGATCATTTCTATGTGATGCATCCAAGCAGAGATATTAACTGATTTTCAAAAGTATTTTAATCTTGCTTTCTGCCTGGGCAAACTTCATTATGCACAGTATAAATAACGGTGGAAGTGAAGGCAGTGAATTATGAGGAGAGAAAGGACTAGCAAACCCAGCTCTTAAAATAATATATGTAATTTAATACTCAATCTTTTAAAGAATTCTGAGAAAGAGAAATAATTCAAACTTTAAATAGTGATCTAAAGAGGACTAGTCTTCTCATGGAATGAATTTGGTGACTGTGACTCCATCTCTACATTGTCATCTAGTTATAATAGTGAAATTAACATATTTATCAGACAGAGCTCAGGGTGGAATTTGAAATCACTGAATTGTGTTTGTCCATGGGCGTCTGCATCATAGATGAGGTATATTGGAAATCTACTCAAATATGCATAGTATTTTAAAAGCAATACAAATTATGGACACTCCAAGGAGTTCCTTTTTTCCTTTATTAATCACAAAATAAAGTAAATTTTGACTAGGTACATTCATGAAATTATTTTCAACAAGAACACAGGACAGATGATCTAGACAGGCAGGCCATGTATCCATGTGAGATGGGTCTGAGGAAATTTCTCCAAGAGCATTCCAGGATTTATTCTGAGCAACCTCTGAACTGTTAATAATAATTTCGGAAAATTGCAGGTGGACAGGGAGTTTTTTACTGTGAAAAGTAAAACAAAACCTATATTTAGAGAAAGGCTGGAAATAAGTCTATGTGACCTACAGTGACGGATGAGTTTAACTTCAGTACCTGGAAATGCTCTCACTGAGCAATCACTTAATAACCAACAAAACAGACAATATACAGTTTTTTTAAGAGCATCCTAAAAAAAAAATCTAAAACATGGATGGAAACATATCCATCCTAAAAAAAAATCTAAAACATGGAGAGAAACCTAGTAAAACCTTGAGGAACCAGAGACAGAATTGATACCGACTATTCCACAGCTTTTGACAATCCCACATAATGTTTTCAGAAGCAAACTGAAGAAAAATTATTCAGATAAAATTATGAGGTGTATGTACAACTGATTGCAAATTACTCTTTGAGTTTGTCATTCAGTGTGTTCCTTCAATGTGATGAGTCAAGAAATAGGGCCCTGTAGAAGTTTGTCCTGATGTGTTCATTCTTTTCTGCTGCAGAAAAGGGTCCAGAAGATGACAATAGATTGCAATTGGAAGTGCTAAATATAGTGCTGCTGCAAGACATTCAAATGCCCTTCTGGGATGCATTAACAGGTATAAAATATAGGAACTTGTTCTTTTACTCAGCTTGGCATTAGTGACCTCAGCTGGGAAACAGTGTCCATTTTTGGGCTAGGTATTTTTAGAAGAATGTAGCTCCATGAATCACAGAGCTCAGAGGTGAACAACACGAATCATAAGGCACGTGACTTCTTGGGAATGGCTGAAACAATTAAACCTGTCGTCCAGAAAGAAGACAAGGATGATGTGAATCTTCACATGCATGAAACATGTACTCTTTCTCCAAAATCAGCAGGAAAACAAGTAATCTCATTTGCTGAGGAAAGGCAATTTAGATTAGACATTGTCCTTTCAATTGAAAGGGCAGTTGAGCATCCGTTACCGCAGAGGTGACTGGCACCATCTACACTGGATGTTTTTAAGAGCAGCTGAGGATGGTTCTGTTCAATTTTGCCTCAAGGATCTGGATAGACTAAATCAGGGATGTACGTTCTGATGACCATCCATAGATTGCTTGGATAATTTGCCCAGTGTGTTGCCAGCATAAAGCCAGGGAGACCTGTCTGGCCCTGTGAGGGTGGCAGCCTCTGACCAGATCACAGGTGCATAGAAAAGATCTCTGATATGGTGGATGAATGTCATCTTCCCTGACCAAGGAAGGACCAGAGCCATTTAAGAAGGGTGATGGTTGGGAGCAGGCTGTGGCCAGTGCTGTTTGTCTGCTCAGAGCTCATTGTCTCTTCAAGTCCAAGGATCACCTTGAAAATGAAGGAGCCAAGAACAAGTTGTATGAATTACAAAGGTGGTGGCAGTATACACCCAAATATGCAACAGGAGGTGACTGAGCAGATGTTCCTGGTCTCAAGATACCTATATTGAGATCTTGGGATACCTGGTGGCCCATGAGCCTGAAGTTCAGTTGTCCATAACTGGCTACAGAATTGAGATAAAGTTATGCCCCACTAACTAAAAATATGTGGGAATCACTAGATGAAATGATTCCTTCAGGTCATTTTTACCCTTACACTGAAGAGATTTCTATGAAGTAGTGGAATAATTTCACTCATCTTTGGAATAACAGCAGGACTAAATATGGAAGAACAAAAAATAGATTAAAAAATGGTGCAGTTCCAGTATCCACTATTGATAGAGCAAGTTCATGAGACTTTTCTTTTTATACTATACATAACAGAATATCAATGCATATTTGGAAGAGCTTGTGTGTTAAACTGTACCATTTGAGAATTATACTGTATCTCATCTTTAGTGAAAACTTCAGGCAAATTGATGAATTACGTTAGCTGGATTACTTGAGAATTACAAACACTAATTTGAGAGGAAGGTTGTGACAGAGAAAACTTTGTCCTATTTTCACACAAAGGATGAAATGCTTTTTTCTTCTCAAATGACAAAACTTGTTAAGGATTTCTAAAAGAATAATATTCCTTAAAACATAAAGTTCCACTTCCCAGGGATGAAAAAAAAAAAGAAAGTTTATGAATATGGTATCTCAGTGATATGTACTGAATTTCAAGCTGCAGGGCAAGAAATCTGTGTGGAAATACCTAATTTTCGTGTTTTAGGACTTCATGCCTCTGAAAGCTTTCATATCAATACACTGGCACATGGGGTTGGATGAGGGTATATTTTAATTTGAGACCTGCTTCTTGTGCTTATCAGAGAAGTCCAACATCTGGCACAGACCTGTGCTCTGAAGAAGGGATTGGTCTGTCTGACAATATGCCCCAAGTGCCATCTGAAGCTACAGCCCTACGTGCAAGTCCTGCAGAGCACAGCAGGGGTGGCCCATCCCTAACACAGGATTGTGCTTTCATCCAGCCCAAATAAATTGCAGTAAGTGCTACCACATTTCTGTATACAGTCCTCACACTTAAAAAGATAAGAAATCAAAGTGTTTGAACATGGTGAATAGGAGTGTAAGCTGTTTACATAATCACTGTTTGCATTCTGTTAGAGATGACAAAATCATCGTGAAAAAAATTGTCAGTGTTGATAAAGACCATATCAGTAAACAGCAGATTAAGAAGTACACAGAGAGCCTTACAGACCAATTATACATAATTTGCCACGGACATGGTTTGAGAAAGAAATGCACACAATGACTTAGGGAAAATTGCTTAGCTTGGCCACATCCTTATTAACAAAACAAAAGTGCCTGAGGGCAAATTGTCCTTGGAAAAACAACTCCTGGGAATAATAGCATGTCCACATCCTTTGCCTTGTGATGAAGAAGAGCCTTTTCCTCCCATTCCCTACCCCCTGAAGCTATCCTGAGCCTTTGCATGTCTACCTGACCCACGACTGCCCACAGCTTCTGGGACATGTCCTCTCATCCTTGGAAAGCCAGAATCTATATCACCAATCTGTCACAGGCCTTCAGCAGCTCTTTTGGAAGGATTTATGCAGAAATTTCCTCCTACATTACATCCCAGGTACAGATTTGGGAGGTTGTGACAGCTCTCCCATCTCTGGTCTGCAGTTTCATCCACTGAGCATCCCTGCATCCTGACCAGAGTATTACTCCCACATTTCCTGCCCTCGTGCATCAACTGCAAGAATAAAGGCAAATCAAATCACCAAGGAAGTGAGTGTATGAGCCTACCAGCAGCCTACAGAAAGTGTCTCTACTGCTTTTAATGAAAAATGTTCCACCACACCTTCTGTGATGATCCTGTGGGGAATTTGTTGATCATATTTTAGTGTGACAGTCAGCTTACAACAAGTTTTCAAAATCATAACTTTTTGAGGAGAAGAAAGGTGCTGACTTGTTTTCCACAGTTTTCAGGTACTGAAAAAGGAAAGTCAGAAAACTTTTATAATTCCATTAAATTAACACAAATATTAAGGATGTATTGTCAAAAATTATAGCCTAAATAGGACTGAATTAGTCTTTCCTAAAGATATTAACTATGATCTATTGGCTAACAACCTTTAAAATTAATAATGAAAGAACAGGATAGGAATAGAAAAAGAATCTTCTAAGCAATACTTGGATAAGCTGAAATTACTCAAATTGCTTTTCCTGAATCCCAGGAATCACTGAACCTTTTGTGAGTTTGTGTGGAAAGGGGAAAAGTCTGAGGAAAAAGGCCATGAACAAGAATGATCCGGAGAAACACAGCCATATGATCACCTTAGAAAGGAGAGAGTAGGATTATGTACAGAACACCTGGCTATGAAAGAGTACCATAGAAATGGACCCATAACAAATAACAAAAAGAATCCAAGTCTTCCAAGTAGCTTATGGAAGGCATGGATGCTAAATAGTGTCCTTCACATGGCACTGATAAGGTCTTGATCAGAGCAATATTTCTTGTATTGGAATCCACATTTTAAGAAATACACCGAGGTAGTGAAAAGACCTTCATTTACTATGAATTAAAAATATAATTTCTAGCAAAAGAAGAAGTTTTTTGTAGAAAAGCAGATATGAAGGGGAGGTATTTGGGCTAGTTTCCTTAAATGCTGCTGTAAACTGGAAAGTGGTCAGCTATTTTCCATTTGCAAGGAGACAGTAACCCCTGAACATACAGTCTCAGTGAGGCTTGTGTTGAATATCAGGAGAACTTTCTTGCCATCAGCAGTTAGGTACTGCATCAGGAGATGGCTGGATTATCATCATGGGAACTTCAGACGATTGCTTCTGGCTTGAGACCAATGGTTGGTCTACATTCCCTTTTGTGTCTGGCATCTTTACAATTTGTTTCTTCCTAGCACACACCTTGATTTTTAAAGCAGTTCAGTTTGTGCCCCATTCAAATTCCAGCTGCAAGCTCTTTGTTTTGTTGGCCATATGCTTTCAAGCAGAGAAGTGTGCTGTGCTTGACAAGCTGGAAGGCTCCAGGGACACCCTGCTGGGACAGAGAAGAAATACTGGGAAGGTGAGTGAAGGGGGAGGGAGCAATATATTATCTCTGTGGCTCGGTGGCAGTGCTACAAATACCAACGCAGAGCCCATTCCTCAGTGCCACTAAGCCCAGCTATTCTTGAGCTGAGTGTGTGAGCTCAGTGCAAGGGTACTGTGTAACTTTTATATTTATGGTATTGTGGCCACTGCTAGGGTTCAATGAGAATTTTGGTGTGGGAGAAGATGCCATGAACAGATGGAAAGGCAGTAGTAATCCACAGACATATTGACAAGGCATGCAGGCCAACTGGGTGCTGACCAAGACCAGCTGTCCCTTCTTTTTCATCTAGTGTATTTCAGAGAAAAAGAGGCAGAGTTTCAAGTACCACTCCCAGCCCATGATTTTCTGCTTGGTGTTGATATAGGGTGACCCTTTTTCACAGCCTGTCTTATCCATGACAAGGATGCCATCTTCACTGCCTTAGAAGCACCACCATTCACAGTCTGCATCAGGAGGCAGCAAACGCCTCTTTCTTTTAGGTATTGGATCTGTACAGGCAAGCCTGTCTAGAGGAGAAAAATGTGAGCTTGTAGGGAGGAGTTGATTTGAAAAGGTGCCTGCGCTTCCCTAGCCATAAAAAATCCTCATCCATTTTGGGATTGTAGGTTTATTGGACAGAGATCACACCTCAGTATGTGCCTTTTCACATTGCCTGCCTAACGTTTCCCAGGATCTGATACAATTACTTATACAACACACATGAAAGGTAAAGCGATATCCCCAGTTTTGCCAGCTAGCTCCCCAAACTTCAGGGAGGTTTGGGGAGGCAGGTGTATGCTCTAGGTCTTTGAAATGATGTGATGGTCTCCAACTGCTCAAACACTACAGTGCCATAAATCACTCGGAGATGCCATAAACCACTTCTCACCTCAAAGATACATCCTCAACACCCATTTTCAAAATACATCCTTATAAATAACAGATCAGTGTTAGCCAGTTATTTCTGTGTGATAAGGACCAACCCAGAATTAAATATTATGTTATGAAATCTAGCCAAGACAAGAAACTTTCCTATCTGTGGCTTCACAATATGAGGTGTCACCCAGCTGCCTTGCAAGAGTTTGCAAGCCTTGTCATATGATACCCACTTACCATGGTGTTTGCAAGCTCTCTCAGTGTTACTGCTGTCAGCCCAGATCCGGTTTTGAACAGTGAGATAGAAGATAACAGATTAATGCAGCACTGATTTGGTGTTCAGGTAGGGAGAATCATCCTTGCTGAGAAGTTTTCTTGCATCTGGCAGTGCTGATTTATCCATGCCTGGATATGCCAAAACTATTTATTCTGTCCATGAAGCCTCAAGCAGGTCTGAAACATAAAGATGAGGGAGGTTCCTTTATGATTTCAAGAGAAACTGGAGAAGAGTCTTTGACTTCTCAAGGACAAAAACCAAACTAAACCAAGCCAAACGAAACCAAGATACAAATCATCAACTTGAGGTCCTTAGAAAAATCATGAAACTGTGAAAGAGAACATTTTCTTCATGAATAGTAGTTCCATAGAGTATCCTGAAACTGTTCCCCTTTTGAGGGCATTTCAGTAAGTTGTTCTTTGAGACCCAAAGAAAAATTTGTATGCCTGAACATTCACCTGCTTGGGTTCTTTTCTACTGCATCATGTAGTCTACTAGAAGATACATCTCCTTACAAGCTCGCTTGACATTTGCTAGGACACTGGTGCTACAACAACATTACCTCATTAATATAACATTACATTACAAACAAAACATGGAATAAAACACTCAGCCCTCTTCCTATGAAGACCAAGGGTCAAGTAGCCTTTTTCAACCATACAGCTTTTGACATTCATCTCTTTATACCCAGGGCCTACTCAAAATATAAGCAAACTGAGTAGGTACCAGCGCACAAGGAGAGCTCAGGGGCTTCTGATATGAGTTATGTGAACACAGGAGAGGGGCGGGCAAACAGCGTAAGAATGGTCCTCTTCAACATTATCCTAAAAGGCACCTTGAAAACAAGATGAAGAGTTTGCATTTCTGCTAAAATTCTTGTAACCTGGGGGGGAGGAGAGGGAGGGAACGTTGGCAGGATGAGTTCTGCATGAATTTGTCTAGGTTGAAAAGCAAATAAACACTTTCATTTTTGTGTAACTCTATTGCCCCTGAGGGTTGTCTCTGGACATCACGTTTTGCTCAGCCCCACCAACCTTTGCTTGAACAAATGCTGTAGTTGTGAGATGACACCTGGAATGTGGCTCAGCACCAGCAAGGTCACTGGCACAGGCTTCACACGTGTTTGCTGTCAGCAGATGTTTGGTGAGAGTGTTGATTTCCATCCATACCTGCGCCTGCAGGACTTCCTCTGAGCAGGTTATTTGCACATCCATTTCCCACCTCTTCCAGTCCTCATCACCAAAGCCCATGTCATAGAAGGATAAATTAATCTTTTCTGACCAGGATTCAGCTCTGCACTTCAAACTTACTTTGCCTTGTGTATAACACGTTTATTTTCATGTAAAACAAAAATATTTACTTTTGTGATGGCTTTCATCAAGCTGTGCTTAGCCCTGGTCACTCTGCACATCCCCCTCACACTGTGTCACACCATGTCTCACCCAGCTCTTTCCCTGCACTGCCTGTCAGAGCTCTCAGAGGCAGGTGTGACACCTTTCTCATACCAACCACATACCTGTGACCACAGAAGTCCAAATGGGCATTTGCAGCTCTTCTTTCCAGGAATCAGTCACTGGTTGCTATAGTGATAAACAAGTTGGATTATTAGGAAAAGGAACAAAGAACTGGAGAAAATTATTTCAAAATGGCCTACTTGCATAGATAAACATGCAATCTCACTCCTTATTGTCAGCTTGGACAGCTGGTTTCCTGTTTCTGGAGCAGCACAGACCCCATATACATTATTTTAGCAAGTCCAACCCAGTCTCCTGTGTTTTCTGACACACTGCCTGTGTTTTCTGGCACAATGTCCTGTGTGAGGGCGTGGGGTTTTGTCTTCTGAGTTGGATGATTAAACTTTTCAGGGGCTTCCACAACTGGATAGTATAGAAAAATGTGCTTCCTTAGAAGAACTGTTAGGTGGTCTAATGAGGCTGAAATAAGTCTAAAGGAGCAGGAGGACAGAAGAAATTACGTTTCTGCCATATCCAGTGGTGGGCTTATTTTTTTTTCCTTTTTGCCCCTTGCTGATGCCAAGACACCTCTGTGCAGACACTTAGGGTGGTGATCTGTGCTTGTCAGATGGCAGAACATCACGTTCACTGTAGGATTCCCAGCTTACACACTGGCCTTTTGGGCCCTAACTAACATATAATAAATCTGTTCTCATATCAATCCCTGGATACACAGTGATTCCACTGAGATCAGGCTTGTGCCCTTGAGTGTGCAGTACACAGTGGATGTTCTCTGACACTCCTGTGGGATGCAGCCTCAATGCCTTTTTTGTGGCTAATTACACATTATGATTGACTGAGCAATGCTAAAAGGTGTAACTGCAAACACTAGAAACTACACTGTCTATATTTCATTCAGACAGGCAGGCTACTCTTTTGCCTGCTGTGATTTGAGTCACCTGGCATCTGGATTTACCCATCACCAAAACCAGGTTGATGAGCCCCCTTTGCATGCCAGAGCTAATTACCCACCTCCAGACACCACCAGTCACTGCTTTTGAAAGAAAAACATGAAACAGCCCAAATAAATGAACCATTCTTGGGTTTAAGCTATTAAATTACAGCCATGTGAAATAGAAACTATTTCTCTGCAGTGTTCTATCCACTAGTTGAAAATAATTGCACATTTTTATATGTTCATCTAACTGATTTTGCTTCTGCTTCCTATGGGACTGTAATAGTTCTATCAGCTGCAGAACCTATGAAACAATAAATTTTAATAGCTTTATTTCAAATGCTATCTTATAACTCAGACCAACTTTCCAATAACTGGAAAAAAAACGCAAAACAACACAGTTGTTAATGTACCTAGCTTTAGCAAATCCTGATGTTCAGAAACTGGGGAATTTCAAATGGAGCAAGCAAAAGGCTTAGCCAGCTTATCCCATGCCAGGCATGTCCAGCTGTGAGGCTGGATGGGAGTGCTGGGTTGCAGCAGAAGACTCCACAGAGACAGGGCTGCCTGATGGGTGGGTGACCCTGAGCCAGAAGGGGGAGAAAGGCAAAAAGAGCTGAACTGTTTTAAGAGTGGGGAACAGGACATTGATTGCACAGCTAAGGTGATTCTCTTGCCACATCTATCCTTTTCTACAGATACTGGAAAGACTGAAAGCAATGAGGAAGAAAGAAGCCAGGGCACACAGTTGCTGGCTAGCATTACACAACCCCTTGTGACTGCATCAAGCCAGCGTCTGCTGTGTGCTCCTGTTTGAAACAAGCCTCTGTGGGCCTGTAGAGAATGTTCCTAGAGATGGGATTTCTTTTGTATGTGTGTGCATATCCACACTTGCACACACAGGCTGCTTTCTAGGACTGTGTCAAGCTTTCCCCTGCCAGAGTCAGGCATCCTCTGCTGGTAAGAAGCACAAGAAACTGAAGTAGAGGATGCTTTTCTTGAAAACAAATGAAAAATTGGATGCCAAGTCCTGACACATCTCTAAAAAAAAAATCTTTGGAGAACGGGGGCAGCAATCACAACACCATAATAGATGAGCCAAGCCATAAAGCTGCAAACTGCAAACAAACAATTCTGGACCAGATCCTAAAGAGGAATGCCTGCCCACACACTCTGATACTACCCAGAATATGCACTGTGCTGCATACTATGTGTGAAACCATAGGAACAGCCTGAGTCACACAGTGATTGGTACCATCCATCACAAGTTAGAAACTCGTCCTTTCTTTCAGAGTTGCACCTGAGGCCTCAAATCAAATGTGACAATTTTTATAATAACCAGTGCTAAGGTGTTCAGCTGAAAAAACTATCTCTGTAGACAGTTTGTCCCCACAAATGGAGTGGTTATTTGACTGGGTTCTTCCAATATCCAGAGGAAGAAATTCTGCTTTGCTTATCAAGAAGCAACAATTTAATAAATAGCAGTTGGCTTGTATGTAGTGCCTTCATTATCTTTTACCATTCCATCTGAAATAATCTACACATGAAGCTAACAGAAAAGGCTGCTGCATGATTTGGTATCACGCCTGATGTATCTGGCTCATGACCTCCAAGCCTGTTCTGTGGCACCTGAAAGCATTAAAATGCTTCTGAGGGGAAAATGTAGTCACTGCGATTTGTTATCAAATCACCACGTGTCTCATATTGTGTTACAGCAACCATTATAGGAGTAAAGGCAGTAAATATTTGTTAGCAAGTGTAGAGAAACACACAGTTACCAGCTTTCAGGAACACAATTAAAGAGCTGGAAGATCACCACACAGTTCATCAGGATACCTCCCTGATGCTTACTGTTTGTGCTCCTTCCTAAACGGCTGCAATTACACTCAGCTATTCTCATTGCTGCCTTACTAAGGTCTTATAGCCATCAACTATTAAGTATCCTCTACAGGCTCTGAATGCAACACACAAGTTAACTAAAGATAATATTTTTGGATGAAAGGCAATATAAAGGGAAAACCAGTACTTTAAAAATATTTTAATATGTTTGGCTATAAAGAATGCCAATTAAACACATCCATTTGTAACCCTTAGTATCTATGTCCTGCCCCAATAAGTTTTTAAGAATCCTGACGTGGTATCATAGAGTGTCTAGAAGTGGAAAGCTTAGAATTAACTTTTCCAAATGATTGCTGACTTTCAAATGAGAACAAGCAATATCTTCTTGGTATGTTGTTTTGGTACATATGTTTGCATTATTTGAACAAATTATCTCTGTAAATAGAACTGTACTGGAAATGAGAAAACAATGGTGTGCTCAGTCACTGGAGAGACACAGTTTAGGTGATCGTCCTCTAGATAAACTGCATCAGCATAAAACTGGCAACTGTAATTTTGTGTCTGAGATGTTCTTGATTTGAATATATCGAACTGTTTATGCTCACTCCATTCCTCCATATTATTTCATTAATCACATAACAACCCTTCCACTCCTCCACTAAACATGCTAGCTCTAATTAGCTCTCTGCTACACAGATGTTTCTTCATTTAGATGTTCAGTGCCTGTCCAGGTGTCACCCTCACTTTCTCATGAATTTCAGCTTATGTTACACCCCTTCGATGTCCTACCTGTGTGTGTCCTTTCGAATAACAAATTGATTGAGGATAGATATGAATGATAGATAGACGTAGTGTCCACATTATCTACATTTGTTATACACACGCAAATGTGAAGGATGAATATAAAACAGGAACGAAAGCAGTAGTGCGAACCCAGGAGGCTGATGTGCATGCATCCCTGATTTCTGGAAGCCATGCTATTCCTACCAAAAAGTCAAAGTATCAGTGACGAATCATTCTGTTTCTTATCTCAAATAGCTCGGAAGCCAGTGAGAACACCATTCGATCTCTACGTTTTAATCAGAGAAACGTGGGGAATTCAGTAAATTGCAAACACTGCTGCTGTGCTTCTGTGTTCTTATGCAGCATGAAGTTTTAAAAGCATAATTCGAGCTGTAAGGAAGCGTTTAGTTATGACAGCAGGGAGTGTTGAAAAATGCATCGGAAACTTCCCTGGGAGGAAACGGCTTGTAAAAGACTTTAGATTGTGCATTTCATGTGTGTTGCAGCACCTGATGAATGCCTTTTTCGCAAAATAAAGACAGGTGGATTATTACGAACTTATAATGTACGTATGCGTTTTAAGAAGGAGCTCTCTAGTCCATGAGATCTCCGGGGAAGCTGCACGCCCGAACAGGGGGGAGATGCGGTCCAGGGAGCGCGGGCTCGCAGGGCGGCGCGGCCGGTGCGGAGCGGGGGACGACACCGACCGACGGGCACCGAGGGGAGCTGCGGAGACCCGCCGCCTTATTTACTTCTCACTTCGGCCGCGGCCGAAAAGATTCCCTCCGTTAAAAAAAGGAGAAANAAAAAAAAAAAGGCAAACCGAAGCGGCAATGGGGCAAGCGGCAATGGGGCGAGCGGCTCTCCGCCGCCCCGAGGGGTAAGTACTGGGGCACGGACCCCACCGCCTACCCCAGCCATGCCCGGGGGAGCCGGGGAAGGCGTCCCGGCCGCCGGCCGAAGTTGTCGCCGGCCACGGAGAGAAGGAGCACGGCGTCCCCACCCGAGTCCCCGTCCCCGCCGGCCGTACCCGG
>VZTN01030208.1:3164-36046 GCA_013400515.1 Erpornis zantholeuca | reverse complement strand
GAGCAGCGCAACGCGGGCCTGGCCTGGCTGCGGCAGCGGCACCAGCACCTGCCGCCTCCGCAGCCCGGGGTGCTTTTCTTCGCCGACGACGACAACACCTACAGCCTGGAGCTGTTCCAGGAGGTGCGTGCGGGATGGGGGGCTGCGCGGCCGCCACGCTCCGCCGCTTCCCGCCGCGTTCCCATCCCCGCTCCCTGCCTCCCCTCAGGTTCTGCCACTTCCCCTCCTCAGGCTCCCGCGGGCTCTGCCCCGTCCCCCGCTCGGTGCCCCTTACCCAAAAACTCCGGGCACGGGAGAGTCAAGCCCGCTCCGCGCCCGGAAACCTTGCAGCGCCCGTCCCTCACTCGGGCTCCCCGGGGCTGCCTCTGTGTGATCACCGCTCTCTTGATTTTAAGTTTCTTGTCCCTCATCTCCATACTCCCCCAACTTTTTACTGCTGTTTCCTGACTTTCCTGCCGAGCGAGGCAAGGTTTATATAAGGGATCCCGTGTTTTTGTTAAAACTGGGTTGAAAAGTGCTCTTTGATAGTTGGTTTTTTTCGGGCTGCATCCCTCTCCCTGTAGGGCAAACTCTCTATCAGGAGTCGCCATCCTTCACAGTTATTTCCTTGGCGCTAATGAATTAATCCAGAGCCGGCTTCTTCACGTGGAGTTGCCTTTTTGAAGCCTTTCGCTCTTAAAAACAGCAAATCTTTTGTGTAACGACTTGAACACCCTTTCAAGTCTCTTTTGTGAAAGGACCTGTTTTTGTCTTTATTGTCTCCCCTTGGTGAAGGGCTTTGTTTCATTTTGGTGGGAACTGGCAAGCGCTCGGGGCAGAGGGTATCCCGCTTTCTTTCTGGGTTCCCCTGGCAGGAAGGAGGGCGTTTAATAGGTGGGCATAAAACAAGAGAAGAAAGATCATGTACGTCTTCTGTGACAGCTAGGAGAGCAACCTTGGCAGGGAAACGAGGGAGGGAAACAAAAGTAAGCTGGCAGCACATGCTGCGGTCTGTGTGTTCTGCTGCTGGACAGAGCTGTGGTTCGAGGTGTGGACCCGTCCCCTGCCGCCGGCTGCCGAGCAGAGCTCTTCCTCGCGTGCTTTACAGTCAGTGAGCTAAAGTGGATGCGATGCACAGAAATGTGAGCGCATGCAATTCTCTAGAGAAAGCTGATTTAGAAAGGCTTAGGTTCGTTTGTGTTTAGGTTCATAATGCATCGCTTTCCTTTTCCAGTGCATGGGCAGGTGCAGGGTCCCCATTCAGCAGGGATGCCCTACTTCTTTTGCCCACTTGGCATTCAGCATTGAAGTTGCTAATTTAAGGACCTTTGCCTAGAGGCTAAACCTTTGTTGCAATGGATTTTTAAAAATTCTGGTAGCTGTGCTCCGTGCATTATAATGTGGAGCAATTCCGTGTACCTGTCTTTGATGTTATGGGAATGCTCACATGTGTATTTGTAGAAATAAGGCTAATTTGGCTGAATCTTAGGGAGTCTGTTAATTGAAACAGAAAATACACTTTGGCACAATGAGTAATGTGGGGCAAAAGATATTTGGAGACAAATACCTCCTGGTTTTTTGTGGGTTTTTTGTTGTTGAGTACCAACATTAGGAACAAGCTAAAGGAACAGTGTTTGCAGACGTTTCTCTTGACTGCTCCACAGCTACTGAAAAGGAGTCCAGTCACATTTATTCTTTTAATTTCTATCATTATTTTACTAATTGCTGTGAATTATAAAACAGAAAGGTACAAATTATCTCTCTAATTAGCTAGGAAATCAGGAAAGCAAAGGGATAAAGCTGTCTGAAGGGTTAACCTTGAAAACTGCAAGCACAAGAGGCAACCTGTGTTTCCTCTTGCTAACAAGAATAGTAACCTCCAGTGTGAGTCTCTCCAACCCTAGGGTTTCCCTTTCCCCTGCGTTCAGCTGCTGGGAAAGAGCTGTTTGTTCTGAGCCTGGTGTTTGCAGGCAGACACACATGCATGAATAGTTTTCCCTGAGAAATGGGGTGCTTGGAAAGCTTAGTTACAGGAGCAGAGAAGGAGTTTTTGCTTCAGTTGCTGCTGCAAGTTCCTGTGACTGTTTTTTGGGGTCACTAAGGAGCTGTTGGCAGGGGGTGTGGGATGCCACTGGTGGTGACACAGGAATGCCTTGCTGACCTGGCAAAGTTAACAGAAGTCCATTGGCAGGCTTTGCCAACGGGATGTGCCTTTACATGTGGGAGGTTACATTTAGAGGGAGCCAGGAGCCTGATTTTTCAGTCGAGGCACTGCTAGAGGGCTGGTTGCTTTTTGACTCGATAAAAGAAAATCTATGTATTAATGGATTCTGGCTTGACAGCTCTGTGGTAAATCCTGATCTCTCCTTCAGGAATTGATTGATTTATGAGCGTAAATTATACTTGTCGTCTCCAAGCGTGAAGAGAACAGCTTCAGAATGCATTGTTTGCAGATGAAATCTGGTAGTAATTCCTGTTAAGAAAATGGTGGTAACTCTACGTGAGAGGGAGTATTTTCAGTTTGTTGCCCCGCCAGGAACAATTCTCCAGACCTGCAGTTGCTTAATCCCAAAGAAGGTCTGATAAACTGCAGTCTGCTCATTAGGAGAGAGTAGTCTAAGTGTCGGAGGATGAGACAGGAGCTCTGAATTCTCATCCTACCACCATTCTGTGCTGGCTGTGTGACTTTCAGCATGTCACTGACATGGGCACAGGGGTGTAGGCCCCGCTGTGCCAGCAGCACTGTGTGCCAGCAGCACCTGTGCAAGCAGGTGTGTGCCTTTGCTGGCTCATGGAATAGCAGGTCTGTCCTCTTTGTAATGGCTTGCTTCTGAGCCCAAGCTGGTTTCAGTAGCAGCAGTGAGGGCTTGGGAAGATGGGAACCATGGCTAGTTAAAAAAGCCAGCACGAGAGAAACATTTGCATTAGGGATGAATTTTGCTCAGAGGTCAAAGAAGCAGGACTGCAGAGCAGGAGGCGAGCAAGGGAACTGCACATCGGTGAAGGATTGTGTTTGAGGCAGCACTTTTGCTGTGTTTCCCTCATGTCCCTACAGGAGATGGAGCCTTTTAACAAAGCAAGATCAGCAAAGGCTTTACTGCGAGTTGCAGTAATGAGTTGAGGCCATGATCAAAAAGGAGAATGCTTTGACATGGAATGCCATGGGATACTTCTGAGAGCTTTTCATGAAGAAATTCTAATCTCTCTCCAAAGTACTTCTGCCTGGTGCTTATAGGAATGAGTAGTTTATATTTGATGTGGAGTGAGCTGGGCCCAGTAGACCTAGGCAGTGTGTTTCATGGAAATCAGGAAAAAACACCCCAGTGTACAGTAGTCTGGAAAATGTCACCTTCTGTAGTAAATCTGGAACCCTTGGGTACTGTTTATAATTATCTTTTTTCCAAAGATCTGTGATGGCATGTGGGTGGGTAGGTCAGCTTTTGACTATGTTCTCAAATTCAAACTGGGCAGGGTCTAAGCAGGTTTAATTGTCCTTTCTAGAATAAGGTGGAGAACTTGGTTTGTCTTTCTGCTGCTACAGCATTGGCTCAGTTTAGCATTTTGTTAGGAAAGGTTCACCTTCCATGGGAGGGCTGCAGGGAAAGAAACTGTTCAGTGATTGTGAAATTCTGTACTAAACAGGGCTGCAGTAATGATGAAGAAATATTTCCAGGAGTAGAGGTGTGGCTTTTAAGCTATTCCCAACTCTTTCTGCTTGAGAGTGTAGTGGTGGTCAGGTGAAAAATCATGCTTTTACTTGAATGCCTGTGGTTCTGGAATATTGTATTTTGTCGTTTATTATTTTGGGATCCAGACCTCAGAAATAATTTATGTATTTTCTGCCCAGGTATGATCTGTTCATCTGGAGGTGTCCTTCTGCATCTCTCCATGAGAAACAAGTCTGCTTTCTGAAAATATCTGTTATGTTAAAAGTCAGCCTGCATTCATAAAACAGCCACTGAGAGGCCTGAAATCCCAACTATTATATTTAAGATGTTTTACAAATGTTTCTACATGACTCACCACAGCTTCTATTTTTTACCACAGGCTGTTCATTTTGGAGTGACTCTCTTATAGTTCCTGGTGCATTTGTGCTTAGTCTTATTCCTGAATGCAAGTTATTGTAATATTGTGACTGATGCCTAGCAACTGCCAATTTCACGTTTTTAAACTTCCAGAGAAGAAAACCTTAGATAAATCTGGCAATCCACCTTCAAGGAGAGATTTAAAAAACAGGATTAACCTAAGCACTGAAAACTGAAGATAGACAGCTAAATTCTACTTCCCTTAACTTGTCACATAATTCATGTGTTTCTGTGTCTCAGGCACTTACTCTGCTTTTTCCATATTTTGAGTAGTTGGCCAAAGGCCATCCCTTCCTTAGTCCATGTTTGGATATGTATGGAAATTGGGGGAATTAGTGTTGGAAATCCACTCTGTTGTTGATTGTGCAGACTGCCCTGAAACCTTTGAAGGTGAGGGATGAGGAGCTTAAAGACTACAAGAAGAGCAGTGAAGGTCTTCAGTATCTGTCTGAAAGTAAGCTTGTGGCATCCAAAGATGCACTGAGTTTTAGCAATGCCTGTCTAGGTTGTTTCTGTCACCTTTGCTTGAATTTTGTTCAGACACCTAAACTGAGATATATTTGAAATTAAAATGCTCATAATCTAAAACTATGTCACCTCCAGGTTTCTGGTCATCAGTGCCCAGAATTTCATGGCAATGTTTGCTGGGTGCCTAGAGCATGCAAGTGTGGCAAATTCCGCTGTCATGTCTGAGTGCAAGGAGAGGATTTGCAGACTAGGTCTCTTCAGAGAAATCCACATTTTAAGGTGTGATCTGAATACAGCCTTGCAGCATGGAATTCAGAGTAGATCACAGCCCTCATTCTCATTTCTAAGGGGTAAAAACCCCCAACCTAAACTTCAGTAGCTTAGCAGTTAGTCCTATTGCCCACTGAGTCGTGGACCAGAATTCAATTTGCTGTAGCTGTTGCCTGCACAAGAGTGCCCTGAATATGATGCTAGAGTTGAAGCTGGAAAGGAGGTGTGAGGACACAGAGCTCATCCTGCTCTCCTTGAGGTAGTCTTTACAGATAGCTCAAGATTCAAAGAACCACAGATTCAGACTGAAAGAATTTCCTTGTGTCCCTGCCCTTCCCTATTGAAAGGTGTGTATGAAGGTGGCAGATATTCTAATGGCTTTTAAATGCCGTTTCAGTAGCCTAAAAAAAGAATTCCTTGCTATTAAAAATAGAACAGAAATACTTGCAGGCATTGCATGTCACAGAGGCTTCAGTTTTCCTGTGATCATCTTTGTAAAATATTTTGAGGGGAACTCAAAAAATGCATTATAGAAGAGGTGAATATTTACAGTTTATTCCAGCTTTGAGGAGGGAAGGGTTAGTGTTCCTTCAATAACACTTACATAACTGTCTTAATCTTTATACACTTTATTAAGCTAACTTCTGTGTATTTTAAAATGGATATATTTATGCAAAAGATTTAAAAGTAGTGTAAGTGAATCCCTTTATCTTTGAAAACATGAATATCTTTTGTTGTATGTCTTGGAGCTGGTTGGAAAAATCAGATTTTTTGCAATGGTCTTAAAAATAACATACAGTAGTCTAGACAGAATTAAATATTAGTTGGCAGTCATTAGTTATTTTCTTCAGAATAAAAAGTGATCCAAATACGAGTTAGCAGTGCATTAAATACCTTTCTAGTATATAAATGATTTAGGAGGACATGACAGATTTTAAATGCACACTGACATTTTTCTTCCACATAGACATGTAACACCTATGCTAAAGAGGCTGGATTAGAAAAGACTGGCAGAGAACGAAATAGCTTAAAAATGAGAGGAAACAGGGACAAGAAAAAAGGGGGGGGGCATTTGAAACAGGTTTATTTGGTTACAAAGTACCAAGCACTCTCTGTTTCTGCACTGACAGCAGCGATCTTACCTATGAAACTGATACTGTTACTGTGAAATTAATTACACTGGGTCGGCAGCTCTTCAGAGGGACAGTGAACACAACCCGGTGGAATGATAAGGAGCAGAATGAGACAACTGGTAAACAGAATGGCCCAGAAGTAAAATGAGTAGCAAATGTTTTGGAAGTTGTCCCAGTCCGTGGAAATTGGCTCCTAACTGCTTTAGTTAAATTTGGTACAGTTTTCTTCTGCAGGGAAGCATTACTGAGATTTGTGCCCAAGGTTGCTGATATAATTTAGAAGCATTAATCATTGTGCCTTATATATAAAATATTGCTGGAGAAAAGGGGGGATTAATCTATCCTCCCTCTGCAATGTAGATTGTGTACAAATCAGCAGAGGAGGTTTAAAGCAGATGTTTGGAAAGAAAGCTTTCCAGTAGAGAGGATGGTGAAGCAGATCACCTGTGAGAGCTGCAGAGGAGGCTAGATCAATGAATGACAAATTTTTTGATTTGCAGACCCCCTCTACAAGTGTTCCCATGGAGAATACCCTTTACAGTCAAATTTGCTAACACCAAATTTACCTTTTGAAGTTCCTAACCCCCAAGCCGCACAGTTCCTGAACCACAAAAGCCACAGACACATGTTTTCTATGCCTTGGTACCCCCTCTGAAGTGATGGTAAGTTGGGGGCAGGAGCTCTGTCCAAAGCCTCAGCATCACTGTTGAGCTGTCTGGCTGAGTTGTAGTGCTCTCACATGAGTTTTGCTGAAGCAGAATTTGGCTTTAAATGGCCTGCAAGTAATGCAGAGAACTGTGTGAGAACTGATAGGGAACCTGGCTGTGCTTATGGTTTATAATCCATACAATTTTGTCCTGAGGAAGTGTTGCAGTGAAGGAGCTCTAGATCCTGTCTTTGGTAATAATAAATCAGAATTTTGCATAGAAATCTGCTGGAGTATCACTGGGATGGGCAGGGTTATGGGGTAGGATGGTGAGCCTGGATGTGAACCTGTAGCTTGACCAAGACAGACCACGAATCATAGAGGGGTTGAAATGATGGGGGGAAAAAAGCTTACCAGGTGTGGCAGCAGGTTTGCCCTCTCAGAGGGCTTTGAATCCCAGATAGAAACACATTGACATCGAGCTGCAAAAGCACTTGGGTGGTCGTTCCAGTCTGGAAACCTTTTCCCTATAGGAAGTACAGCCATGTTTCCTTTTCTCTGTCATTTGCCTTCATTCCCTTGGGCTTTTATATTTTGCTACTGGCTTGGTATCTTCCCTATCCATCAGTCCAGCGCATCCCATTAAGCAGCTTTTCTTGATTGACTAATGAGATGCTAAATTTAGCAAAGCTTTTATCACTGTCTTTTATTGCTCAGCTCCATTTCCTGCATTTTCACTTGCTATTCTTCAGTGATTACTCTGTTGTTACTGTATTTACTGTTACATGCCCATCACCTCACTGGCATTTCTTCGGTCATTTGTTACTTGTCTCTCCTGTCATTTCCTTGCCCACTCCTTCCCAATTCTCCTCCCCCTTCTACTTCATTCACATTTGTTCTACCACCCAGTACAACACTCTCCTCCTATGCCCAAGACCCCCTTTAATAAATAGAGGACAAAAGCATTTCTACCTTGAGAGAGCTGTCCAAGCCAGGCAGGGTGAATCCAGGACCCCCCAGTGGGGTCCTATCTCTGCTCATTAACTACAGAAGTCTAACTAGGACAGACCAGTTGCTTAACTTGCAGAGAGTGAAGTGTAAGTAAAATGAACACCATCCACATAAGCTACCAGGACTTAAAATGCTGAGTGCTAACACAGCATGTGCTGCTGCTGTCATTACAATGACAGATAGAAGAGTCATTTAGGAAGCTGTTTGTAAGTCCTAGGATTTTTGGCAGTTGTTTAACCCACGGCACTAAAGCTATTCAGAATTAACACATTTTTGAATCACTTTTTTGTGTCCCAATGATTAGTGGCATAAAATTCCAGGTGCAGGCTGGCCTTTTAATCCAAATAATACCTTTTCCCCATCATACATAAATACAGCCTTCACATATCAGTATGTTAACTGCAGTAATGCTATTCTCGGAAGATTAAAAGAAATATTCCTACTTTCATCTGCCTAGCATATCCTGAGGCTCTGAAGTATTTCAGAATTAGCATAAATACTGGTCTAGATGTGCTTTTTCAGGTTTTACTTAAAGGAATTGCTATATTCTTATTTCGTTCTTCAAAAATGTAATCTGTGAGAATAAAGTAACCCAAGGACAAAACTAAGAGCTCTGTGAGGGGTTACTTGCTTCTGATGTGTGGTGGCTTTACTGACATAACTCAAAGACACTAAGACTGACCTGAGATTATGAATTTAAAACTTCTTGGATCATTTCATGCTGGTTTTATGAGGTCAGTAGTGAGATGCTTTTCATTGACAAGATTTTCCAACACATTGTGTATCACAGAGTATTAATGTAAATCCGTCTGGTTCTGCCAGCATAGTGGTGCTGAGGCCACTATTGACCCAGTTCAGAAGCCCTCTGTAACCTGGCTAATTTTGCAGCACAGCTGCCCAAACTTTTACTGTGCACACAGGCAGGGCATGGGTGCACTGTTCTCTGGCCACTCTCTTGCAGTCAGAGTGTGCCTGCCCTTGTATTGTGGTGTTTTGAGTTTAAGTGCAGACACTTGGCACAGGATGGCCAAAGTGCTGCAATTCTGAACACTGATAATATGTTCAGGTATCCACACCCTCCAGGAGGTATTAATGGCACCACATCCATTTATCCTGTCGTATTTACTCGTGTAGCACAGTTGGGTCTATGTGGCTTGATGGTGCTCTTGAAAACTTATTGGGAACTTACCTGTGTAGACATGCCCAACAGGATGATTCCCTCTGTCCATGTCTGGTATGTTTGAGTGTTAATATAAATATACTGTTAGCAAAATAAGCAAAAGAGATGTGTCATTAAAACCAGAGCTAAAAGATCTTCATGAGAAGGTTTGGCCGATGTCCATATCCAAATAGCTAATTGCTATTTCTGTATTTCCTACACGGAGGAGTGGCAGAGATTGGAAAATTAAATTTAAGCAGGGAGAACAGTTGCAGGTAAATATGTTTATCAATAACCTTAGAAAGATTCATGGCAGTCTCTCACTGGCAATTACCCAGCAATGGCTTGGACAGAATCCTTACCACAAGAATTCCCTACATTGCCAGCTGAATACATACCCTGCTCTTATGCACTATGGGCTGCTGCTACTGAGAGGTTCTGCTTGCCACAACACTTATTAGGGTGGGAGACAGAAATTTTTGATAAACCAGTTTGAAGATGCATAAATAATTGGAGGGAGAGAAGGTGCATGTCTCTCTTCTGTGTATGCCTACATTTTTGTGTATTTTTAAATACATATTTTATATTTTCCCTATGTGAAAGTTCTAAGAATCTGCTAATGTTTCTAGCTTAGAAACATGAACCACACTGATGTGATGTCTTTGTTTTTTCTGGTGCAAGTCCTGCAAGTCTTGATGATATGCATGATAAATCTTTCACCTTGGCAGAGAGAGGGAAGTGTTTAATATTTAACCAAGGTTGTCTTTTGCTTCAGCATCCATTGATAGGGGACTGCAGTTACAAATATGTAAAACTGTGTTTGTTTTTGCTGAGAGGAGTGCTTGGAAGGAAAAAGGGATAACCTTTCCCTAAGGAGTAAGTTTCAATTACAACAAAAGTCGAGTCTGTTTTTAGAATAGATGAAATTAAGCCCACATTACACTGAAATAGTTTAATACTTGTTTAAATAGAACCATATTTAAAGCACCGTAGTTAGAACAGTGGCTTTTGAATCAATGTGGTTAAATTGTGCAAGTTGCTGTATCTCTGCACTTGCCTGCTCAAGTTCTCATGCCAGACTGTGTGATTTTCCCATGGGGAGCAGTGTGTCAACGCTTGTGTCATATTATCTCTTGTTTACTGAAGAAAATGGACCACTGAACCAGTTATCTGAAGTCACTGAATCAGACTCATAATCTTTAAGGTTGGAAAAGACCTCCAAGATTGAGTCCAGCCTTTGCCTGAACACCACATAGCACTAAGTGCCACATCCAGTTTATTGAACACTTGCAGGGATGGTCACTCCATCACTTCTCTGGGCAGCCCATTCCAATGCCCGACAATCCTTTCAGTGAAGAATTTTTTCCTGATGCCAACCTGAACCTCCTCTAGCACAGCCTGAGGCTGTTTCCTAATGTTAATTACCTGGGAGAAGAGGCCAACTCCCACCTGGCTCCAGCCTCCTGTCAGACAGTTGTAGAGTGATAAGGTCCCCCCTGAGCCTCCTTTCCTCCAGGCTAAACACTCCCAGCTCCCTCAGCTGCTCCTTATGGGACTCACTTTCTAGACCCTTCCCCAGCTTTGTTGCCCTTCTCTAGACATGGTCCAGCACATCAGTGCCCTTCTTGAAGTGACTCCCAGTCATGCACACTTCTTGCTACAGTCATTTTCCCATACTTAGAGATTCCTCTATGTTAGATAAGGATCACATTTCCAGTTTTGCATGTAGTTAGTTTACACACCAGTAGAAAAAACTGCTGCTGGTGATAGTAAGCATCCTACCTGCTCTGCTTTTCATCCTTCTCAGAAATTTAGCAGAACTTTTAAAGGGAAAATCCAGAAGTTAAAAAGACTTAGACCTAGCAATCTTTTTCATGAATCCTTGATAGATCTGAGCTGCATCTCAGGTCTGCTGCAGGTAGGAAAGACGTGTGTCATAATTTCCTCTATTCAATGCATTTTTAACAAGTCCCAAACTAATTGTACTTGTCCATACAAGTGCCCTTAATATACTTGTATTAATCATAAGATTTTCTCTCACTGGGTTTCTAAAGTACCTCAGCAATCTATAGAAATAAGCCCACTGACAGAATGCTATAGTCTTGCAGATAAAAAAGATCTACTACACCTTCGAAAACCCAAACAAACCAGAAAAAACCCCCATTTTTTTCACAGCTTTAAAAACTTTTGGTATAAAAGATGTTATGAATAGGGTATTTAAAGCACAATTGAGATGCCTATGACTAAAGAGCTGGAGATTTCACAGAAAATGAGTGGGCACATGCAGCTTTCCAATACTTACTGCTGTTGGGCAGCAATGTGTAAGCTAGAATTGCTGTTGAATTCTCAGTTGATGATGAAGGTGGGTTTCTTGGAGCTCTCACAGGCAGCCTGCAGGGAGTGACGCTGTGCCTGCCTCTTGCAGATGCGGACGACGCGCAAGGTGTCGGTGTGGCCCGTGGGGCTGGTGGGAGGCCGGCGCTACGAGCGCCCGGTGGTGGAGAACGGCAAAGTGGTCGGCTGGTACACGGGCTGGAGAGCTGACAGGCCCTTTGCTATTGACATGGCAGGTGAGGATCATTTACCATACATGAATGTTTCCATTTCTCCATTTAAGCAGCTTCTTAAACTTCCAAAGTGCTGGCAGAGTGTGCAGCCCTTTGGCACAAACTATCCTGAAACTCTAAGGTTGTACATCTTGTCTAATTAATTTGCTGCTTGGTGGTATCTGAACTTAATTTGTTTTTATTTTTATGTGGCAACTTGGCTTTTATGTTGTATGAATTGTTTGCCTGAAACAAGTTAATTGTAAATTAATTAATTCTAGCAATTTCTTGCAAGGAGTCTCTGCCTGTCATTTTGTCATCAATCTCAACCAGGCACTATAAATGCAGACCTTCTTAGACCTCATGTTGTAAAATGCTACTTTATCATGAAATGATTCATTTTGCATTGGTTATTTGGAATGACAGTGATAACTGCAGATGGATATAGTTTGAAACACTGGGCTTAGGGGAAAAATCACTGACAGCTGTCACCTGGTAGATGAAGGCAGAAAAGCTTCAAAATGGATCTAATCAATCTTCTGCAGTGAAGTTTGCACACCACACAGCTCTGTCTTGCTGACAGTCCATGCTTAGACAATCTTTTGTATAGATTCACAACTGCCACATGAATCACCACTGTGCACAGGTCCAGTTTCTGACAGCAAATAGTTCCCCAGCAAATGATACGGTATTTGTAGTTAGACATCTTCTGTATTCAGGAGGGAAGGGGAAAGTAGAAATACAAGGGAGAGAAAGGGGTAGAAATAGCCACCTTTTTAAAAATTCTGTTATGTTTTGGGAGAGGGAAAAGGACAGTGTACAGTTCTTTCTCACCTTAACAGAGTACTGTTATATTAACTGAAATATTTGATAAATATATGTACAGTATTTACAGTCCAACTGGTTAAAAAGAGTAAATAAAGGAGGACTAATAGTCGTTAATGCCTCAAAGACAAAAAAGTTACCATGTGAATTTTTCTGTACTGTAGAGGCATTTCAAGTCATTAATACCATCTGGCATAAAAATAAGTATTTGGGTGTTCAGAAAAAGGCATTCCTCAGGAGTGAAGTAGGTATTCAAAACCCAAAATCATGCAGCATGTCAAGGACTGCAGCTGTGCAGTTTAACAGTCCTGCCTGTGGATTTACAGATACGTATTGATACTGTGCTCTAGAAGGGATTACTGATGGCATTATAAAGGTGAGAGTGTGGCTTGTAATTCATTAGCAGCAGGCAGAAAGCCATTACACAACATTGGCCAAGGGACAATAACTCAGACATGAAGAGATACATGGAAAGTTCTTAAGTTGTTTACCTTGCAGATGCTGGCTGAATCACTGGCATGAGGGAAAAGCAGCTCCATGAGGAGCATTACCTGCTTGTGCTTTGACCAAAGTCATGAAAGGGAGAATCATACAGACAAAAACCCCCCCAAAACATTTAGAGCACAGGAAGTTATTGCAGATCCACAAAGAGCTACTACTTTGTGAGAGAACTTTTATTAGTCTTTAAAAAATACTGAATAAATTAAATTTCATTTTTAATTTCAGCAAGGACAGAAATGGATCCAGTGTAGACTGCTAAAAAAATGATGAGAAATTTGCATCTTCATTCCCCTCAGGAATACAGTGGAAGGGCTGAAACAGAACAGAACTACAAATCCTGAACTCCATAGGTGTCTGAGCAGGTGCAGTCTACATGATGTGTGTCAACATGCAGTTTCCTACCCTTGCCCTTCTCTCCTGACTTCCCATCACTCTTCAGGGACTTGGAGGACTTGCTACCAAACCTGTCCATGCTGTAGTCCATTGCTGGCATTTTTCCAGCTGTACCAAACAGACAAGTGACTTAGGTTATACTGGATGCTGCACAAAAGGAAGATCAAGGATCTCTTGAAAAATATTGCCATGAAAAGTATAGGTACATGTAGTAATACTGATATGGAGACATATTGGCTGTCTATAGTTGGTGTTCTGTGCTCATGTCCCAAGGCACTGGTAAGGAGGCTCCCTTTGGTTTATCAAACGATTTTTCGTAGCAAGAATTTTCACAAGAATTTGATTATAAGGCTGGATATGAACAGAGTGATGTCTTAAAAGGTTTGGGATCACCCATTTAACTTGTGGCTGTCCAGAGGAAGCACATCCTTGACTTTAAGCACAGAAACTTCTTATTCGAGTGCAAAATAGAAGGCCAAATTCAAATTACTGCAAGTGGAGACAGTTCATGCTGATTTCACCAGGCTCAGCTCAGAGACCCTAGCTGCCCAACCTCTCCAGATTCTTGGAAACACACTTGCACGTGGCAATCATATTAGGTCAGGTCATTAAACATTGGTTATTTATTTTGAGAAATTTAGCAGGCTGACACTGCTATCCTCCAACATTTAACTGGATTCAGAAAGCAAAGTATCAGTTTCCTGTGTTGCTTCTTGCCTGGCAACCGACACACCATATGGATTAGTTCAGGTATTTCTGAAGTTCTGCTTCAGTTTTAACTGGAGGTGGCCTTTAGTTTGACACAGACTTGCTTACCCTCGAGGAAGAGAAGTGGGAGAGAAGGTGGGATGAAAAAAGGTGACACTGATTCTGAGGTAGGCAGTGTGTAATTTACTATGGATCTGATTTCAAGCCTTCTATATAAATATTGTTTTACTTCTGGGTTGTTCGTAGTGCCAGAGTTTTGGATCACTCAAGAAACAAATGTTAGATTGTGATTCTCCTAATGTGAATGTTGTTCAAGAAGGCAGATGTTTGCTTTCCATTAGCATTCCGGGAGCTACTTCAGTCACAGAGATTAATATGTGACTGTAAATCACTGGGCCATCAGATTTTGGACTTGGGGTCCAGAGCTCATCCACTGTGCCCTAAGCACCTCTACTAGGGCCTGAGCAACCACCTTTTTTAAATTTTGCCATAATCATGAGATCTTCAGTACATCTCATCTTTCTTAGGGTTCCCTGAACAAAAAAGCTAGTCTATTCATGCCACTGCAAAGCATGGCATATTTTGACTGAATCTAAAAGAGCCACTGCTGGAAGTCACAAACAAAAAACTTTTGAGTGGCTATGGCAGCCAGCACACTCAAAAGCCCTCCAAAACCAAAACAAAACACCAATCTCCCCTCCCATCCAAGGGTATATACTATTTTAAACACTGAGTTTAAGTGGCTCTTTCATGGTGAATCATGTCAGCAGATGCCTTTGTTCTGAACTACAAACTCCTGGTTAGGCATCTCTGCCTTACTGCAACCCAGAAAGTGCACTGCAGGGAGAACAGAACTTGAAAGCTGCAGAGCCCAAGCCAAAGGTGGGACCTTGATCTCTGTGGAAACCAGCACATCTGTTTCAACATCAGAACTGAACATTAGCATTTATGCACTCCAGAAATGATAAACACTCAAGTTTCTGGCATGCCTTCAGCTGCTATCCTATCTAGAACATCCAGGAAGCAATGGCATTTACCACGGCAACAAAATCTTTAAACCCTGGCTCAAGTTTAACTGGATGAAGAAAAATGGTTCTGAGTTTTATCAGAAGCCATTGATCTAACACAGTCAAGGTGTGAATTAAAAGAAACAACTTATGTTGAAAGAAGAACAGATGTAGTATCTGTCTCCCGGGTATCTTGTCCTCCAACTAATTAATTCCTATCTAGGTGGCTCTTCAGCCAATTAGATTTATTTTACAACCTTGCATTAAACACCAAAAACCCCCCGAAACACCTCTTCACACTCCAGCTATGAAATTGTCTTGTGGCATTTTTCATGAAGTTAAGCCAAATATGACCTTGTAGGAATAATGATTAAGTAAAATAACTGTATGCATGTAAGCACTGTTCAGTTATGCTACACTGGAGACAGTAATCCCAGATTAATCCCTGTTTAGTGATAGAATTCAAAACAACAGTGTCTTTTCATCTATTAGCACAGGATCATCATCTATTGAGAGAAATAATTAACATCAGTCTGGTCAAAACCTGAGCTGTCTCTTCTCTTTCTTGACACCGAAATGACACATCTGATAATGTCAACTGAAAGTTGTCACTAGAAAGTGGTTTTCTCTCAAGTCCATCTTACAAAATGTCATACATGTGAAATTAAAGCAGTTATAAAGCAGAACTGAAGAACCAGAGAGCCAGAAGCTAAGTCTCCTTGAATTCTTTTATCTCTTTAAGTTGCTGCTTTATTGGATTCTTTTAACAAAGACTGCATGGACCCTGACCAAGGAAACAAACCTCAAGCCAGTCAGTGCACAGTAATCCATGTCCTTGCCACCTGCAACACTCAGTTTAACTTTTACTTGATGCCTGAGTTCTGACAGCACCCTCAAATGACAATTTGCAGTAGCATGGCAGCAAGGGCACGTGTCACGTTCAGGGGCTACAGCCCACTTGAACATCTGTGTGTAAAAGAAATCCACCCTCAGAACTCAATGCAATTTTCTTAGCAGAGGAGCAAGCCTTGCAACAAGAGAATTTATGAGGAATTAATGTATAGATAAGTAGAGATTATGGGTCCAGGAAGCCACACTGACACTGCAAAGATAAGCAGCGGAAAATCTGTGTCTCTTCTGCTTAGAATGGGATTCTTTCTATGCACTCAAATCAAGGACACTAATTTTGATGTTTACTTCATTTTCTTCTTTATGCACAGGCAGCTTGAATCTTAAAATATATTTAAAAATAAAGAGCAGCTCACACATCTAATCAGGGTTCCAAAAATCAGGGTTTCTTCCCATGACAAAGAACTTTTTTGTTTTAGTTCCCAAAATTATTAAAACCCAGTTGCATCCAAAATATATAGTTTGTTTTATCTGAGGAAAAGCCCCCAACAAAACCTAAGCAAAACTGCTGAACTGAAGCATTCTGTTCATCAGTATTAAGTATCTGGTCCCCTTTCAAGGTGCAGCAAGCTGGCTGTACATACTGTCTCTAGCTGAGGGAGTTTAAACTCTCACCCTCAGCTCTTCCCAAATGACTACACTTGGCTACCAAGAGCACTGGGATAGAGCCCACCTTGTGCTCCATCACGGTCAGGCTACAAGCAGTAAGAAGCAAGACTGCTCTGCAGGGTGGGTAAGCCCTGTCTACCCAGACACCTCTTCTCAACCTCAGGCAGGATAGGATGTATAAAGCTACATAAAAGATATAATGTATAAATGTCTTCTGTGTCCATCAGTGAACTTGGACCTCAGTTTACATCCAACCCATGATCTTCATTAGGGTCCAAATCTTTATTGAAAACAAACTTTCTGGTGTCTTCCTTTGCTTTCCTACAAGGAAGAGCATGATAAAGTGGTTTCCATGTGCCTTTCTCTACATGTGATGTAGTAATTACTTCCTTCTATTTTCCTTTTCAATGACTCCTGTAAAAGTCACAGGTACTTTCAAGGCAAATATAGTAACAAGACATTTCTACTAAAAAAAAGGGTTGGAATAACATTAAGTTATAGAAAATTATGCTCTGTTTTAAATGGATAAAATTTTAAACCTGGCTTTAGAATTAATGTTTTTGGAGTTTTCCAGAACTGATGTCAAATCTGCTACTACTTTTGTCATAAAGGGACAGCTAGAACCACTTTGAACTGATGAAGAAAGGATTTCTTTGGTAGGCTTGGCAATCAGACAGTAAGTTAGTTACAAATGTAATTTTTCTTTACAAGTCTTATCAGTGGAGTTTTTGAGTCAGTTAAAAAAGCATACATATGACTGAGCATTGCTGAAGGAAAATTGGAGAGTTCTACAAATAATGGCAAATTGGAGATTCATGGGAGCTCCTCAGAAAGGGTGAGTTTGTTCAAACCAGTGATTTCTCAGTTTGCAGTTTCCCCTCGAGGGGCCTGATGCATGCTGGTAGAGCAAAGAATTGCAGAGAGGTGTCTTTGCACTGAACAAGTCCTTTGAGCTGTGCTGTGGCAGGCTCAGACCACCTGGCAGACCACCAGTGCTAGAAGTCATTCCCAAGGCAGAGCATTAGTGTGACAATCCATCAACAAGGGTGTTAAAACTCTACAGGCTAAAACTAATCTAAATATCACAGTTGTAACATATTCTAACCTTTTTTTCTGACTCTCACCTTGAAGCATAGAATGGTTTGTACAGCATAAATTTATACATTTTATTTTATAATTCAGTTTTATTTCTTAATTAAAAGTAGAAAGGAAGAATAGCCCAAGATCTTTGCAATACCTGACTTTTCAGGCAAGAAAGCATATATTACCTACGTAACAGAAAATAGATTAAACATGTTGAAAACATGGTGCAATTAAAAAAATCTGATTGTATCTTCAGGGCAAAAAAACCAAGACAATACAATGTAGAATGTACAAACCTACCAAATACTGTCTATCTACATAATCTAATTTACACATTTTTAAAAAGAACATGGGAGATTTCTAGGTGTACATACAACTGCACAAAAATGTAAGGCCTAAAGGTTTTTCTCAACCTTTTTCCCTGTCTCACTTTCTCCAAGGATTTGCTGTGAGCCTTCAAGTGATCCTGTCACATCCCAAAGCTGTATTCAAGCGTCGTGGTTCTCAACCAGGAATGCAAGAATCTGATTTTTTGAAACAGATAACAACAGTGGAGGAACTGGAGCCGAAAGCAAACAACTGCACAAAGGTACCGAGTGCCACACTTTCTGAAAAGCATTCCTGTCATCTCTGTAGATGCCCTTACTGACACAAATGTTATTTCCTAGGTTCTAGTATGGCACACCCGAACAGAGAAAGTGAATCTAGCTAACGAGCCAAAGTACCACCTGGACACAGTCAATATTGAGGTATGACGTGGAGAGACAGTCCCACGGCAGAAGCGGGACAACAGAGGCACCAGCACGTGTTCCAGTTCAGACAGCTAAAATCATCTGCTTCTGCCTGAGACCTGACGGACTTCTGTGGAAATAAAAGGAAGCTTTCAGAGACTCTAATAAGAAAATCAAGTGGGTGTGCTTTGTTCTAACTTGTCTGCATGCATTTCTGACTCTCAGCTTAACAAACTGACACTTACCTTTGTTTTAACGCTGTTTCCACATAGAGAAACGTGGCTGCAATGGAGTATTTTCAAAATCATTATTTATGTATATACTTTTTGTATTTATCCAGCTTAATGGTGTAATTATAAACTGATTTTAACTCATGAACTGTTGGTCTAAATATATCTGTATAAATGGATCCTCCAAACTGAACATGTTTTACTTCATTAAAAGTAGCGGTCAAATAGGTCATATGATAACGAAATAAAAACCCACAATCATTTACGGATTTATCCTTTTAATATAGGGAAATAACATTTTATCATTACGAGGCACCATAAAATGTAAACACAATCACTGTCATAAACCTGGATCTCTCTGCAAGACAAAATATATCTGTTCACACTGAGTTACCTTGAATGCATATTGTGCTGTCAGTTCTCAGCTTTAACACTGTGCGCCTGCCTCCTGAGCCAGGTCAGAGACTTTACCACAGGAAACTCAAATGCATCAAATGCTCGTATTTAAAAGAATAAACTATTGATTTGTAGGACTACAGTAACATCCAGGTTTATCTTTCTTTCAATAACCACATTCCCTGTTATGCACACCATAATAACATCACAGTGAAATGTATGATGAAACAAAATTTGTTTGATACACTAGAAAACATTGCTCAGTGATACATTTACATTCTATTTATATATGATTAAACATTTGTTCATACAGTACCTTCTACAGGATTACTGGGTCATTTTGGGGGGTTGGGGTTCATATTTTTGGATATTACTAACATGATAGCTACATCCCTTATATGCAAACATTTGATCTAGAATTTTGAGGGAAAAAAATCAGTATGTGGTTAAGCAGCTTCTTAATATGGTCTATGAAATCATATGCATTGTATGAAAATGCTTCCAATGATGTATAAATATATTCTTGATCTGCTTTTCACTACATCAAATTTAAATCAATATAGACCACAACACGGTCAGTCAGTTATATTCTTAATCTGAACAGCTGGGGGAAAAGAAAAAGAATATATATGTACATGGAAGGAAGAGCAAAAGTAAATGTATTTGAACAAGGAATGTTAGGTGGCTGTTCTGGGAAAGATTTCTATTGCAACTTTCATTTCCACAGTTGTGTGCTGAGAGTCTGGCCAGAGGAGCTTCCAGTCCATCCTGCGGCTGTGTTGGGGGGCTGGCCAAAGCCCATCACATTGCTGGAACTGCTGAGGTTCATTCCAGCCATTTGCTGATTCATCTGCAAAGCACACACACACATACACACGAGCCTGGTTAGCACTGGCACTGAAACACAGCATGCTGCTAGCCAAAAGCAGTCCTGCCTCCAACCAGCCACACAGTTATGAGCACATTTCCCTAAAAATACTTCTCATTAAATAAAAATATTGACTCCATCTAAGTTTCTAAGCCTTTTCCCGCACTACCAGCTTTTCTGGAGCCCTACAGTCACTAATATACTTAAGCTGATGGGCTGCATGAGAATTGACAGAGTTGCTGTGGCTGGCTGGTAGAATTTTGCTTTCACAGTTTCAAAACTAACAAATGAAATTGTGGCAACTGTGTTAAAGAAACACCAAAGCCAGTAATACAGTCTTGTCTGCACTTGCAGACCAGATTTTTTTTTTCAGCAACATTTCTTTGGAGACTTCATAATCTTGACTACACTAGGTTTTATAGAAATTGTCCATTCAGGTGACAATTAACAAAGAATGAGGTGGATTCATAAACCTGAGTATTATCTAAATCTAACCATTCTTGCTAAAGAATCTACTCAAGATACTGTAATTCCTTAAAAATGAGTAAAATAATTCACATGAAATTAAGTTCACATTAATTTAACATTTAGTTAAAGGTGGGAAAGAATTCAAAATTCAGCACATTCACTTCAGGGATGTTGCAAAACTATTCATACTCTACAAATATCTAGTCACTGTAATTTTCAGTGCTCAATGTCAAGAGTTTGAGAGCAAAAGAGCCTTTGGAGCAATTAATAATCAGAGCCAATGAAGAGGGATGTTGGGTAAGTAACATTAGATTCAAGTTAAAGGCAGACATAGGTACAAGTCAGAGTCCATGTAAACATGAGCCAACAATACCAAGCTGCAAAATGAAACTGAAACACTGGTGGAAAATGTAAGTAAATGGCAAACTAGCTTTTCAGGGTAAAATTAAATTCTGTGTGCTTTCACACAGAACTGTGTATCTGCAAAAACAACCCACCACCTGGAACCTGGAAATCTAAAAAAAAGCTGATGAAACCATGCTTTACCCAGTGGTTCATCTCTTCTAGAGTAGAATTCTTACACAAGAGACTACATAAAACATGTTAGTCTGGTAAGTAAAGCAAGCTCTCCCCCTTTCAGCTAGAGTCAGAATTTAGATCAGAGTTCTACAGACTGTGGAATGTCATCATACCGACAACATCTGATGTGCAAGGGGTACAGGAACATGTGAAGAGCTTGTTCTAGGAGCCAACTCCTAACATGTATTTGATAAGAGGCAAGATTTTAATTTCAAAGCTGATAAGAGTCTTTTTAAAGCTAGCTACCTAGGAAAAGGCTGTCACCAGTAAATCCACAGACTTTTTTGATCTGACATTTTGAAATACTTGCCTTTAAGAATTACTTTTCAAAGCAGAATGACAGTCTGTATTTTCAAACAGGGGCTGTTTTATCCATGTAAGAAATGCTGTTTACCTTCATAAATGTTCACGCCATAAGACTGAGCAGAACAGTAAAAATTCATATCATCCAATTTAAGACAATCACTAAGGTTCTCTTCCTACATTGCTAAGTAAGCAGCATGGAATTATTATATTGTTATCATAACTCAAAAGGTAGTATGAAAAAAATAGTTGCAACATGCTGCATGTTGCTACATGCTGAACTCCAAGGGAATAATTTAGGTCTGTTCCCTCCTCCTCACCCTGTCCCAATACACTCAAATACCCGATTTCAAGATGTTTCCTTGGAAAATGTACAAATACAGTACTACATGTACATTAACACTTCTAGAGAACCTTTAATCATGTTTAAAAAATAGGATGGAAATGCTACAGATAAATAACAGATGTGCCTAAGTAAATTAGCTACAGGAAAATGTTAAGAGCACAAAGCACTTCACATTCCACCAAAATTTATCCTGAAGTCTGTGAATGAATGTATTTATTGTTAATGGCTATCCTCAAGCAGTTA
This sequence comes from Erpornis zantholeuca, assembly GCA_013400515.1. Lineage (NCBI taxonomy): Eukaryota > Metazoa > Chordata > Aves > Passeriformes > Timaliidae > Erpornis > Erpornis zantholeuca. The sequence continues at coordinate 14,550 of VZTN01030208.1, read as the reverse complement.
AATTCTGCTTTTAATTATTAGGCTGTGTTTACATTTCAGAACTTTGTGACTCTAGTGAAGCTACGTTTTTTACCTGGCTGTCTCTGACGACATGAGAAGAGCTATGGAAGCAGAGAACTGAGTTTGGTTTACCTTGGTAAAATTATTCTCTGCTTTTGTAGTAGTTACCTTTCACTGAACTACTCACTGATTTGTTAACATATGCCTCTAAGCAGTTCATAGTCCAGTAGCCTGTAACTTGTCTACCCTGCACCTTCGTCCTACAGCCACACATTTTTATCTGAAAAGCATCATCCTTCCTACAGTACTCTTGTGTAGGACAAGCCAGTCTTTACCTGAGAGAGGTTCCATTGAGCTTGTTGGTTTTGTTGCAATCCATACTTATTTTGTGGTGGTGTGACCATCTGTCCCACCATTCCACCTTGAGGTCCAACGACAGTTTGAGGAAGTCCCATCACACCAGTTGGTGCAGTACCAGTAAATCCGTTGGGCATTGCCACTGGTACCATCACGCCTGTGCTTTGTCCCATGACTGGCACTGATTGTCCCATCATGTTTCCCATCATCCCAGTTGCCGCTGGCACAGGAACTCCCATGGCTGGAAAGCCTTGAAAGTGAGTTGATGGTTGTGTGGTAAATGGCATAGAAGACGACCCCATGAACATACCTGTACCAGAGAAGGAAAGACTTCAGCAGAAGTGTCTCGTGATTTTTCTCCCCCATCCCATAAGTTGTAAGCACACCAAAATAATTTTAAGAATCACTTTGTCCAGTTGTATGTCAGTGCTGCCAATTTAGCTTCTGGTAAAAGTAAAAAATTGCTTTAAAACTCTCAAAGGAAAGGGACTCATCATGAAATTAACTGCCAAGAAGAGTTTGGCATCCCTGTGGTGAACCAGAATCTTTCAATTGCTGTATTGGAGGTCCTTGTTTTCAAACAAACATAGCTAAACCAAAGCTCTGACAGTTCTCTAGGCATCCTGGCAGCCTGCTGGCTGCACAGTGGAGACTCAGACCCTCAGTGATGAATAACATGGCAGAAGCAGACTTCACAAATCTTTCAGTAAATTGTACACCTGATAATTTGAACAGCTATAAATAAATTAAAATCACATATGTGTTTTTCTTTAGCTTCCATATTGCATTTCAGTAGTTTTTCTCACTTTTATAAAAGCTGAAAATAAAAATCTTCAATTGAATATAGTAAGCAGGTATCCAACCTTAGCTTTATACTTCTGGGAGATAACTTTTCTAGGTAAAGATGAAAACAGGACTGCACAGAAACCTTCACAACGTTATTTACCTGGAGCATTTTGCTGCTGCATTGTTCCTGTGCCATACAGTGATAAAATGGAGTCTTTGGAGAGTTGTTTCTTCGCTGACTCTTCAGATTTTGTTGTTTGCTCAGTAAATAGATCAAGATCCCCCGCTGCTCCAGACAAGGTGGCAGCTGCTGGTTTAGTGGAAGTGCTCTGGGAAATAAAGGACAAGACAGACTACTGAAAGAAACCAGCAAAAGATGTTGTGTTAAATATTTACTGTACAGCCTTGCTCCTCAACCAAATAAAACTCCATTCATTTACAGAAACTAAATTTAAGTGAATGAGAATTTAAAAATATGTGGTATGACTAAAGACAGGAAAAAGAAGTATACGCAATATGGAAAGACCATCAGACCAGATGGAGGGTACAAAACAAAGAAGAGTAAATCCTCAACCAGGTTCAGGGTGTACACATACAGATTACTCATTCCTGTTGCTTCTACATTTTTCATCAGTGAGAAGCATAAATCAAGAGCTGGAGTTAGATTATGAAAAATAATTAGGAAATCAATAAGGAGATTAAAATTCACATCTCATTAATCCTCTCATAGGCAGAATAGATTAGAGAAGAGCTAAAACAAAAGATTAAGTGCTTTGAAATGTATCTGGAGAAAACACAAAAGTAAAATTTTGGTTATCTGCTTCAAGTAATAAAGTTTCTAAAATATGTTGTTTATAATTGGCTTAGAGTTCTTTAAGCATGTTTCACTTACTGAGAAAGCATAATTATCTAAAACTTACTGCAGTCTACAACTGAAAAACTAAAATACAGGCAGACAGTGAGGCTTTGTACTGCTCTTGCAATAGAATGTTTTTTAAACAGATTACATCCAGGTGTCTCTCAATGCTGTTATGTTGCTGCTCTTACCCATTCAGTTCCATATGGGGGCTTTCTAAGGGAATGAGGCAATACATGGGCTCTTGTTATATTCCTTAAAATACACAACTCATCCTGCTACCAGTGGGATCTTTTAATGCAAATCAACTGTATGCACACTGAAAAAGAGTCAGGACTGCAAATCATACTTGAACTATGGCATTATTTTAGTCCAGCTAAATGATCCCCAACTGCTTAGCATATACCTACTATATGCACACAAGCTGCACCCCACAGCTTGTGCGAGTTTCAACTCTTCCCCACATTAAAGGAAAATTTTCCTTGGAATACCACTGTCAATGAATACAACATGTACCCAGGTCTGTCTGTTTATTGAGATCCCATACCCAAGTTTATCAGTCAGACAAGAGGAAACCACAAAAAACACAGATATGGAACACCCCTATAATCTTCCTTAAAGCAACTATATCTCCATTCTGGTGCTATTGCTGGTGTGCTGCTGACTAAGCCCAAAGAAGTCCACTATGGTCACACTGGAATTGTACAAACACCATAATACAAATGTTCAATATGAAGCTTCAGGAAACATATAAAGTGTGTGACTTCTGAAGTGCTAAAACCTCTACCATAAGGTAGTGCCATAGATTAGAGGAAAAATAAAACCACAGAACAATTCTGTTACCAGCTAAATTTGTCAGAAACCAGCAAGAGAAAGGAGTGCAGATTCACATAGTTGATGGTGAAAAATCTCCAAAACTGCTGTAGAAAGGGAAGAGAAAAAAACAAAAAATGGGAACTTTCTGGCAACTGAAAAACCTGCACTTATACTACAGCCAATTTGGGCCAAAGTCAATAGGACAGCACCACAGAGGGAAAGCAAACAGAAAAAGACCTGTGAAACCTGTCTGGCCAGGGTACAATTAAATTATCAATTTATTTCTGTACATACTAAAAAAGCTTCTTCCTCTTCCTTCTCACAATTATTTCTGATTGCAAAGCAAATCAATTTTTATTTAAGTGGGCAGTAGGAAGCCCTCTCTGTTTGAGACAATCCTTTATCAGTGGGACATAACCAGTCTTTAAAACACCAGAGTCAGATTTAACCATACACTCAGGTAAAAGCCCATCCTAAACATCAGTACTTGTTTTCCCGTGCACATAGCCAGGAAGGCCCATTACTGAAGTGTTCCCTGCTGACACAGATCTCTCCTGGTGCCTCCCTAGGACAGCCCCTGTGCCACCACTGTGCTCAGCAGGCTGCAGGAAGGAGGACACAGGAGCAGTGCAAGTGGGTGAACAAAGGGGGCTTCCCCTCTGCTGTCTGCATGGCAGCAAGGAAGGGCTTTGCTTTTCTCTAAAAGGGAGAGCTGGAAATCTAGAGGACTGATCATATTATGTTTACAACCTAAGATTAAATGTTCAATTACTGTCTCTTCATTCGGTTTGGTTTTGGAAGATCCTCAGAGGAGCCAAAGGATTGGAAAGCACTCCCAAAGTGTTCATCAGCTGAATAAATGGAAGGTAATGCAAAATACATGTCAAGAAAAGATCATCAAGTTAAAGAACAACCAACACTGACATGATCTTTGTATATCTAACATTGTCATGCTACTCAAGACCTCTGTAAAACACACCTGGCATTCATCTAGTAATTTTCCTACACACAGTGCTCTCAGACAGTCATTATGCCAAAACCAAATGCTCATCAGGTGCTTAAAGATCATCCTGTTAAGCAGTTTCATGATATTAGTGTAACAGAAGTTTTCCTGTGAATTCAAAGAGAAGTGGCAACAGAGGGAATGCAAGTGGCACACATGGAGTTGAGAGAAGGACTGCAGGAGAAAAAAAACCACATGTGCGCTTTCCTACTACCTGCATGCCTCTGGCTCTGGCTGGTACCTAGGAAAGCAGGGATGGCCAGGCCTCTACTGTTTTCTGTTTGTATGGTGATAAATAATGGGCCCACATAACATTTTCAATTTCTCCCTGCTGACTGGAAGAGCTACCTACATAGGGAAAATACAGCCTAGCACATAATTATTCTTATGTAAGCAAAATACTAAGTACATTATTAAGATCTTAAATTCCATATACAATTCTTACCCTTTTTATCTTTGCACTGTAAATGGACTTGATGTTTATTTCAACTCTTCCTGGTTTTGATTTTGCACATTTTGTTTTTAGACATCTACCCAGTTCCATTAAAAATAATCAACTGTTATTTCCTGGTAATAACTGATGAGGAAATGAGCACTATATTCAGTTCACAAAGAAAAACACCAAGAAATCTCATCTGTCATCTTGCTTTTTAGGAATTATCAGCAATACCTGAAAAAGTCAGATTAAGATTTCTATCACTTCCTCAGGTCATGTCCAAGAACATAATTAACTTTACAATAAGATTAAAAATTCGACTTTAATTTTTGCTGCATGTCCAGTACTCACAACAAGCAATACAGCGTTTCCTTTGCCACCATCCTTGTCTAGCCTTGAAAACATTTATCTTCCCTGTAGTCCCATTTCTAACTCCTTCTTCAGATTTCCCCTCTCTAGAACTCAAAATAAATTTCTGTTCCTCTAGACTCTGTTCAGCTGACTCCTGAGTCTGGACTATGATGCCTGCTCTTCCTCTGTGCTCCACCCAAGGCATTTAAAGCATCAAACAGAGTATAATCATAGATTCATAAATGGTTTGGGTTGGAAAAGACCTTAAAAATCATCAAGTTCCAACTCCCTGACATGGGCACCTTTCACCAGATCAGGTTGCTCAGAGTCATGTTCAATCTGGCCTTGAACACTGCCAAGGATGGGGGCATCCACAACTTCTCTGGGCAACCTTTATCAGAGTCTCACCACTCTAACAGTAAAGAACTTCTTAATATTTAATCTAAACCTACCCTTGGTCAGTTAGAAGCCATTTTCCCTTGTCCTGTCCCTAGACCCCCTGAAAAAGAGTCCCTCCCCATCTTTCCTGTAGTCCACCTTCAAATACTGAAAGGTGACTATAAGGTGTCTCCAGAGCCTTCTCCCCTCTCCAGGCTGAACAACCCCAGCTGTCTTGGCCTCTCTTTGCAGGATCAGTGCTCCATCCCTCTGATCATCTTTGTGGCCTTCCTCAGGACCTGCTCTACGGGGCTCCTATGTTGGGAGCCCCAGCGCTGGATGCAGCACTGCAGGTGTGGGTCTCATGAGAGTGGAGCAGAGGGGGAGAATCATCTCTCTTGACCTGCTGGTTACCCTTCTCCTGATGCAGCCCAGGATACTGCTGGGTTACCAGGCTGAAAGTGCACACAGCAAGGTCATATAAAGATTTTCATCCACCAGCAACCCCAGGTGCTTTCTCTGCAGGGCTGCTCTCAGCCCACTTACCACCCAGCCTGTAGTCATGTTTGGAATTGCTAACTCCATTTGAAGGACTGAAACTTTTGCTTTCAGATACCCGAAAATACAGATGGGGTAAAATAAACATAAGCAGAAGCTACAAACATTTCAATTGATCATATTGGAATAGAACTCCAGTAAGTAACTTTCCAGTAAGACCCTGCTTAAATAATACTCATGATAAACCCAACTTCTGAAACCCATTTTTATATAAAATCTGAGGACTTTGACACATAAACATCAGCAAAATTCATTAATATGTTGAAGCTTATCTGCCAATCTATGGCAACCATGCTAGGTACACACACCTGACCTCAAGGAAAAGTGAGTATTTATGTGTATCTATTTATCTAAAATATGCCACCACTTTACATGAAAGTTTTTCAGATACGTATAATGAAAAACATGTAACATCTCTATGAAAATACACTTTTGTAGCCACTGAACTGATTCTCAGATCCCAGTACAGTACAATTCTAATCAGGCCCACACAGACACACACACACACAAAATCCAAAAAAATTTAAGCTGACTGGATTTTGGCATCCTGCTTGGAGAAAGATTGATATTAAATATTTCACTGAATTACTACATCCAAACTTAATACGTCACAGTTCTCCCCTTCTCTCCCTCCCTACAAATTTCACCGAAAAATGAAAAACACACTTTTGCTGGAAGACATACCACACAAAATTTGAAATGAAAATCTGGCTAAAACAATTTAGGCAATTGTTTTAAGTTAAAATGCTAGACCTTTGCTCAGTTTCCTGTACAATGTTTGGCAACAAACCCTATTCTAATAGCTATAATTTAGCTATGCCCACTTTACATGAAAAAAACTCATCAAACGTATGAAATGTTCTTTCCTTTCTTTGTCCATGAATAATGCATAATTTATAGCACATACCTTTTATCTAGTTCTACTGTAGGAGCTCCTTAAGGTAACTCTTCTTAAACCCTGAGTTTGCTATTGGGCAAAATTCTATTAAAAAACATTTTCTTTGTCACATATTGATCTTTACCAGTCCTTTACAAATTCAACAGTCTGCATTAGCATCCAGCTATAAAGAACAGTGGGAAGAAACATTTTAAATGTCTTTGGAAACTGTGATAAAGATACGTATCTGAAAGCAGAGTCAAAGTGCACATGATCATCAACACTCAAGTCACATTTGAAAAAGGAGAAACAAATGCTTTTGTTTTCACTTCAAAAACATGTCTTGGCTATGACAATGGACATAAATCCTAAGTTTTGCAGACATCGTGTTGTTTCAGTCTCATAATAAAACATTCAAACAGACATTTCTGTGCTCCACAGAGCCATAAAACAGAGTGCATTTAGCATTAAATGCAGCCTTTCAGGTTAAACTGGAGAAGAAAAGCAATCCTGTGAAAACTCAAGGGTCACACAGATCCGTTTGAGAAGCACCACTAAATTCCCTTATTTTTCAGAAGAAAAGCTCTCCAATTCCACTGTGGCACCTCAGACACATGTACAATGCAGAACATAATGGTAAATATCTCAGAAAGCATGCCACACTATTCAAAGCATGCCACACTATTCCACATTTGATCTCCTTCTTCTACTTCATTTATTAAGATTTTAATATATTCTGTTAATAGGTATTCAAACAAATTCAAGTTAAGGTTTGGTCATGGATTTCTACTTTAAATCCTCCAATTTCAAGCACAGGAAGGGAATGTTAGGGTTACTCAACTGCTGATCTGAGTTCATATCCACTTTGCCAATTGCAGCCTCACACAAAATAATTTCACTTTATAATCACACCTCTTATTTACTTCAAGAAATTTAAACAGACCAAGTCCTTAAACCCTCTCATAATAAGGCACCCTTCCCAGTCTCCTGTATTCTCCTAACTCTTCTCTGAATCCCATACAGCTTTTATCCATGTTGCAAGGTGAAAGATCTTACAAAATAATCACAGCAGTGCCAAATGAGAGGCACCCTCAACTCCAGCCCAGCCTCAGTTTTCAGACTAGACACCAGCATTTTGAAACAGAACACATAAAAGGTTGCTAATGTTGAAGCAAAACAGAATGATATTCTATCTGCCTCTCTTTACCAAGCAACCCATGTAATCACCATCAGAAACTCGTCTTCTGCTACCTACCCATGTTCCTGTCTCTTATCTGTAGAGATTATCTGATTATATTTTCTTTGCGATTACTGATTGAAAATGGAAGATAACCAAGACTTAATCTTGCAATACACCACAAGGATTGTGTGCTTGATAAAAAAATGCTTGCTGAGAGTTGTTTGTTCCTCCTAATTATGGCACTCAGAAGAAAGAAAACTGTCACTAAAAATCTGGACAGGTTTGTTTATAGTAAGTGAATATACTCCTGGTTTCTAGTATATAAACAAGGCACTTAACAGATATTGAGAATAGTATTATCCTTTCTACCACTTTTTAATCAATTTAGTAAGTACCATACTTAGTCCAGAAACTAGCAGAAAGGTAAACCACATGTCAAAGTGTTCCTTTCACAGAAGGTCCAGTGACCAAATCTTTGTAACAGAAATGCATTTAAAATGTTATATATACATATAATTCAGTATGCTTTAATAGCCACTCCATTATTTAACCCATCACTAGTCACCATCATCTAGGGTATCACCCTCCACTATGCTTTTTTTCACTCTTAAATATTTAGCCTTCTTTTGGATTTCTTGTATTCTACAGGTAAATCATTAATTAACCAGCATGTCACATCACATGTTCATGGAATAGAAACAAAAGAAGGCCTTTCTCTTCTTTCCCAGGCTACTCTTTTCTCCTGGGCACATACTAACTACATACAGAAGTCATCATTTCCAGCATCAAAAAGGCTGGAAAGGGGGAAAACCAGAATTCAGTGCTACCCATTCTGTGCAATACTACCACTGGCCGGTTTATTTTGGGGTCAAGTCAAAATTTCACTATTCTAGATTTGAATTTACTCAATCTACACCCAAATGGAATAAATAAAAAACTCAGGGAAGCTAGAAATGGATTACTGCTTTCACATCTAGCTCTACAGGGATCGATTTTGACATAAGGCATTAGAATAGCAGACGACAAGCACTCAAATACTGCTGTTCCTGGTACTTTGACCAGAGACTTTCACAAGAGACAAGGAAACCTACAACACCACTTTCCTTTGCAGTTTTAACTACCACATCGACATTTAAATGTAAATATACATCTTATTTCTCTCACTGTTTATGAGCAGCTTAAGGCGTGGTGGGAAGTTTGCTTTATCTGTAGCACTATGTTTAAAGGAACATGGTTTCAGTCTCTGAAACCCCACCTAGCCTGCTGCACAAAGTCAGCCCTCAGCAGCAAGCAGGGGAAAGGAGAGTAAAGGCAGAATAAAACCTGCTGAGTAAGACATATATGCTTTGAGGCACTCAGAACTTCCTTTCGTCATTATCCCTTCCATTGTACATACTATGAAAACTAATGGATGAAGAGAAACAAGTACAGATCACATGTCCCAAATCATAAATTCAAGAATACACACAATTATTTTGGTTCAGCACAGTCAGACAGAAAGCCCTGACACAAAAACAAGCTTCTAAATGACCATTACAAGATGCTCCAGATGAGGAAGATAGCCCACCACTCCTCCAAAACTTCCCTCTCAGAAGCCAGTCTGGGTTAAGGAAGCCTGCACATGTCCATCACAAACACCTTGCCCTTTGAGTCTTGACAGCTACTTAAAGACAGCTGCAGCTTCAAGCACGTTCTTTGTGTGTCCCAAAGCTGCCTTTCTAGGCTACAACAGGCACCGTGATGGGTTTGCTTCCAAACTATCATGGCTATCAAAAAGGAGCAGGCCAGGTGCAGGGGTTATGCTACTTTCCCTTGAGGAAAACAAGGCAGAAAAGTTCCAAGATGAGACAAAAGATGGATCAGCCCAGGTAGCGACATCAATTTTTCTTGCTATCTGTTCTTGATTTTGAGTATGAAACCTCAGACCCCAGATTTTTAGCAGGTCTAAGAGAGAAGCATCTGCTACAGCATTTCTTAAATATCAGCATCACAAAGCAATAAGAGGTCTTAAAAAGGATGAATTGATGCCCAATAACCTGAGAACATAAAGTTATATTCAGCAATACCTATTAAAAAAAGAACAAGACAGAAGAATACAAAAGAAAAGAAAGCATTACTACCATCACCATGGTAAGAGAGAATCCAATTTAGCTGGATAACCAGAAGGAAAGACCACATCATCTACTTCTACAGCCAAGCAGTGCAGAAGCTTGAAGAGGTGAGAAAAATATTTATGATGAGTTTAAGCATCTCCAGCCATGAAATGCTTAAGACATGTTGAGAAGTGTGCATTCCTTCTGTGTGAATGAACAATTCCCTGAAGGAAAATACACATGTGCATTCACATATTTACACATAAATATAGCTAAATACATTTATTAAATTTTACCTGAGGAGGAGGTACTGCAGCTGCTGGTAAAGGATTAGAGATCATTGGGCCAAAGATATCCAGGTCATCATTCAGTGCTGTGACAGCAGCAGTGCCTCCATTTGTAACAGATGCTTCAGCTGGACCATCTAAAAAAGCAACAGAGTCACTTTTAAATATCTTAAATATTTATTAATATCTTAACACCATAAGAATATTTAAAGATGTCTATTCCCTCCTACCCTGCCCCAATCAAAGATGTGCTCAATTTCTGAGATATTTTTCAGACTGTGATATTCTTCAGATTTGGTAAAACTTATTTCCCAGAGAAGGTGGCACATTAATGTCCTTCAGAAAAAAAACCAAAAACCAAACAACGAAAAACCAAAACACTTAAAACTTCCCTAAGGACAGGCACACCAACTTAGCAGTACACCCTATTCATTTTTCAGGAGTCTTTGCACACCAACATTTTTAGTAAGAATTTAAATAGATACCTAACTGAGAAGGTCCAAATTTGGTAGCCATGTATCAGACAAAATACACTCATCTGTGCTCCTGAATTAAAATTTGCATTTTAGAATCCATGAAGTTATTCTTGATATGTTAATTTACTCAAGAGTACATAAATGAATTTTGCATTAGGGAAGAAGTCCATTCTTCCCCCCCTTCCAAAAGTATTTTGCACAGACTTTATTCTATAGCTCCATATGAACACACCTGCCAGGCACACTGAGCTGATTATCCAGAAGAACCTACGGCTCTCGCTCTGAGCAGAATTAACTTCCACAGCCTTGGTGTCTTTAAGCCACTTAACCACATGAACACATTTACTGATGTAGGTGAAAGTGGATGCATGCAGGACAAAAAAAGGACTTGAGAGTTATGCTTTAAAGAGAATTTTCAAGAAAGTATTTTAAAACATACAGGGACCAAAGTATCACAAAAGTGTTTTTAAGGTACAGAGCAACCATTTCTCTTTTGATTTTAAGCTGCTCGAGAACAAGTGGTAAGAATTGGCTAATAAATTTATACCTAAGCATATCACAAGTGGGTTGCCATTACATAGAACTTGACAAATACAAAGGTAACTCTAGATTCTGCTAAACTTTATAACGACTGTGTAGTCCTAACAGCAAGTTTAAGAAAGCTTTTATAAGCAATAGAGGAAGGTACGTCTAAAATTATCCAATCTCAGAAGTCAGACTTCTGTGGTGGAACAAACTAGCTGAATTAAGTAAAAACCTTCAATGCAAAAGAAACACTGCCATGACTAGCGCAGCTGTTTATACATCACAGGAGGGTCAGTATTCCAAACACCCCAGATTACAGTGCACAGAAAAAACTGCTACTAATGTCATAAGACTGCAGTCTGAAACAATCCATTCAGAAGAACATCACCCAGAGATGCTGTGCTGGT
>VZTN01030206.1:108183-132882 GCA_013400515.1 Erpornis zantholeuca | reverse complement strand
ATTCTGCAACATCTGTTGTTCAACCCACTCATGCATGAATTGGAGGACAGGGTCAACAGTGAGGTGACTAAGATTGGGGTTGATACAAAGTGATCTGTGGTCATCAAACTGACTGTGAACAGCTGCAGAAGGATGTCATGGCACTGGGTGCCTGGGTAAAATAATGGCAGATGGAATACTTCGGTAATAAGTCCAAAATAACACATATGGAAAAAACATATGCCACTGTATATAACCGTGCTGTGTCCGATACTGCATCTGCTTCTGGATAACCAACATCTCAGGAAGAATGCAGGAGAGCTGGAGCACTTGGGACAAGAGCAGTTGGGACAAGAGCAGTACAGATGACCCGAAGCATGAATTTGCTTCCTTATGAGTAGAGACTAAATAATCTGGGACATGTGAAAGAGACACCTAAAATGTCAAAGGTCATAAAATCATGCATGTCATGAAGAAAATTATCATGGATTATCTTCCTTTTAAATTACTTGTATATATGTGTGTGCATATTATTTTCCATAACCTAGGGACCACAACTGGTAGCAACAGACATAAGGTTTAGAACAAATGAAAGAAAAGTGTTTGTTCTCAAGAGACAAAGTTTTATCAGTAGGATGCTTGGGATGTCAAACATATAAATGAGTTCAAAACACCCTTAGACACACTCATGAAGGAAAGGTCCATTGGGTCATCTCAAACACAAAGACAGAAATACAACACCCAGCTCAGGAAGGGCAGGTTTTCAGGCATGGAAGGCCTTGCCAGAAGCAGCATCACTCTGTGTTTGCCCTGCTGACACCCTCACTCCCCAGGCTCCTCTTACTACCACAGTCAGAGGCACTTGGGTTTATAGCACACCAGAGGGGAAAGTCTGCATTAACATGCCTCTGAGGAATCTAATTCTAAAGTGAAACTAAAACACTGGGTTGGGGATTTTTTTATTTTTTAGGAGATGAACTCATGATTTCTCATTGCATCTACAAATAGTTGTTGTATTCACCACTTCTAATAATTATATTTGTAGTTCAATCCTCTGCCTTAGTAAATACCCTCCCAAGCACTCCAGGTCTTTGAATGCAAAACAAGCTGTACACAAGAAAGCCAGGAGTGGACACGCTTGGTTGCCTGGTTGTTTAATTAGAAACTGAAGCAAAAGGCATCCTGCCGCAGGGAGACAACCGGGCTGCAGATTGTGACACTGCCATAGCCTTGCTCTGTCTCTCTTTAGCCTTAAGCAAATCTGATTTGGGCATCCTGACCCTGACTAATTGCATACTGTTTCCTGTGATGCTGTGAAGCTCCTTCCACCCATTGCTGGACTATTAAGCTTCTCTTTTCTGTCTGGTAATTAAGCAGCAGAATGCCTAACTCTTTATTGTTGCTGTCGTTTGGGGGTGGTTATTTTTCAATCCTTCTTCCCTCCTCCTCCTCCTCCCCGATTCTCTTGTATACAAAGACCAGTTGAATTCTTCATCATTTTGTTACACTGGATGTCATGTCATCTTTTCAAGAGACAAGGAAGGTGATAAATGCACTAACTTGAGGGACAAAGTGTCAGGACACTAATGAAAATCTCTAGTGACTAGACAGGGAGGAGAACCTCATTTTAAGAGACTTTGTAAAAGATGAAAACTTTTTCAGCCTATGTGAATGTCAAGTCCGAAGTACACAGGTTTAATGCAGCAGCATATTATTCTGTCAGTAACAAAAGTATAGGAATAGAGGGAATTATTTGTGAGTAACTATGTAAGCAAGTTTAAATGTCATCCATAAAATAAGTGAGATACAAGTCTCTCCTAGCTCATATCTTGGCATCTAAATTTACAAAATAATAATGTGGCCTAGATTAGAAGACTTGTTTTTCAGATATCATTTTTTTTTAATTTAATAGTAACTGTGTGTGAGAATGACATGCATTTTTGATTTTTTTAATAAAAATGGAGACTAAAATAATGCGTCAAAATTTTAGCAGCCATAAGGACTTTACAGAGTCATTAAATTACTCTATTAGATAAAATTAAATAAAAGACACTTTAAATGAATTACAACCATCTTGCAAAATAACAAGTATATTGTGTGTGGTAGAAGTAGCTCCATCAGATGTGCCCCAGCCACCATGTGTAACATGGTCATTATTTGTCCTGTCCCTTTGAAAATGATTTTATTGGATTGTATCTGTTAAACTAAAACACATGACTCTCCTTCTTACGACATGAAAGAAACCACTGAAGAGAATTCTCCTTTTTTTTCCTCCCTTCTACTCATGAGAACTTTCTGGGAAAAAAGTAGCTTCAAGGATTTTTATCAGTGTCTGTGTAATGACAAGTGCATCACATGCATCCTGAACCATTAGCTGCCTACAGCTGAAAGAGTTTGCTCAACATTTAGGAATTCACTTAATGAAAGGCTGGCCTATTAAGCTCTGCTAACTTTGGAAGTTGATTGAGCCTTTCTTTTCAACTTCCTGCATCGTTGTAAATGATGCTATGCAGTGCCCTCATGTGATCTATTCTAGACAACAAGTTTGCTTTGTAACACCAAAAGAATCCAAGTACCAGGTGATACATTCCTGATCAGACATGGATGTATATGGTACAAGACTCTTCACAAATCTGTGTAAAATCACAAATTAAAAAGTAACAACTCTAAAAAGCATCCATTTATATTCTGTGGAGATAAAGGAATGACCCTTACTTTATACATCCACATGACTCCCAAATCAACAATTAGATAAACCAACAGAAAATCAGTTAAAAGACCAAGAGTTGGTGCTTGGTCTTTTAACTGATTCAGTAGTGCTCTCACACTACTGAAACCCACAAAGACCAGAATTAGGTCCCCTAACTATTAGGCCTCCAAGCCTTTAATTTTTGGCTAAAAAATGTATTTGTTTTTTTAATGACTCAACACTCCTGACATTTCAAGAGCCATGTGAAAGGGGCTGTGAGAGCAGTGGGCTCTGCACTGGGTAGGCATTGCTATCTCCTGACATCTGTTGATTAAAGTAAATGCCTCATGTGGGGGAACACATAACAGGGGGGCATTAAAGAAAGAATTTAACTTGGGAGGACATATGAGAGGGGGAGCCCACTGGCTCGTGGAGCACTCACCTGCAACCAAAATGCAACTATATTATCAAATTTATGGGATGAGCAAGATATGTTTTCTCAAAATTGCAGACAAACAGGTTTCCTTTCTATGACCTCATTTTCTCTTCATGGTGAGTGTAAGCACCACTAAAGAGTGCACTGGAGATTGGAATTGCTAACAAAAGAAGTTTAATCTTGTTTTGGGTTTTGCAGGCAGAGTGCCCGTGAATGAGGATGGGACTGGGCTTCATTTCCATGGGGTAGGTAAAGCACAGGGAAAAACAAGAAAGAGTTATTCTGCTTTTGAGGCTTGGGAAGAGAGCTGTGTCACATGAGTTTGGCACATGGTCCCTCAACAAGACATCTGATGAATAGCTTATGAAATTACATTTATGAAATTAAATTTAATTTTAGAACAAAACTACAGACAGCACGCCTTCCAGTTAATTTTTCTTCAGGCTCCAAGGACTGAGGGGTTGGGTTTTTTGGTTTTCTTTTTTTGTTTCCCAAACTGATTACCTACTTAACTCCTCATATAATTATCCCTGATGACTTTGATCTACAGTTACTAGTGAAATAACACCTTCCTCTAGGGGGGCAGGTTGCCAGCTTCCTCCAAATGAAAGGCCTGGGCTTATGAAGTCATTTCTTTATGATCTCACTAATTATCTTCTTGTCTCTGATCTTCCTTTTTGGGTAAGGTTATTGGGAAAGCTGAGTAAGGTAAGTGTAGTCTCAGGATAAATTTATCCACATCTATTGTGTATCTTGCCTTTAAGAGTTGATGCAGCACAGACTTTATTACACCCTATGGGGAAGAGCTCAACATAATGACAAATGGGAGAGGGGGAAAACACAGATATTTAAGTACAGGCTAAATCATAGCTCTTATACCAATGATCAGGAGATTTTCTTTCAAATTGTGTGTGAGTTTGCTGTGGAGTACGGTCATACTGATCCTGCACCTCTAATTCAAAATAAGTCAATGAAGTACCCATTGGTACTTGTTCCAACATCTCCAGAAGGAGGCCTTCTCCGAGAGAAATTCCTTAAAGCATATATAAGGTCAATGACAACAGAAATAAGACCTTACAGTATGTTCATAGCACTGTGCTTGTATTACCAGGGTCTGGCTGATGGCAGCATACAGAAGTTGCTTGTCATAAAATCCAATTTTCATGACTCCCACTCTGGCTAGATATAAGCAAACTCCCAGCCAACAGAAAAATAAGTGGCTAAAAATAGTGCCAGCAGTCATAATGGCTGGAATTGGACACTGGAGGGAGACACAGTTGCACACACTAACCCAAAGACACTCTTGTCCTTTCTTGCATGAGTATTGAGTGCATGCCCTAGGAATGATGCATTGAAACCCCAGCTGATCTGCCTTGATTTCTCATTCTCCACATCATCGAGGAAGGAAAGAGAAAAAGAAAGCCTGGGCCAGTTAATGAATCATAAAGCCCTACTCTTTGTTGTTGGGGGAGGAGGAGCGTGAAGTTCCTGTATAAAGCCTGCAGGAATTCATCACCAATGGTGTGGAACTGTTTTTCAACTCAAGCCCTGAGAACCCATCATGATTTGCATTCATGTAAACACCTACATTTTTTCGTTAACTGAACTGATTTAACTGCTAATTAAAACTAGTCAGTAAGCACAACGCAAAATTAATTAAACCATTTAGTCAGTAGATGCAAATGAAGCAAAGTTATGGCTTGGACACAATGAAAAGAAGTACAAGTACTACTCATCATCTGGCAAAATAGTAAATAGTTCTTGAGGTAAATACTTTCTCCAGAGATGATGTAAAGCAATAAAAAAAAAAAATCACACTGCTGACTACATGTGATCTTCCATTGATAAAATGTGCTGGATTTCAAAGCTTCTTCTCTTTGAAATAGTGATGGAATGGACTCAGTGGATTTTAAAAATGCTCTCCCAAACAAGAATTATTTCATAGTAAGGTCTGGATCCCAGCTCAGTCTGCTCAGGCATGCGAAGTTGCTGCTGTCTGACACTGGCAAGTGTTTCGCCTCAACCTGGACCTTATATTTTTGACAGCTGTTTTTATAGTTTTAGATTTTCTCAGGGGGAAAGTATCTGCTTGGTAAACTATGTTGTCTGATGAGAACTGGAAGTAGTATTTTCTCAGAGAAAAAGCCAGAAATGTGTGGCTCTGCCTGCAGTATCTCTGCATTCTGCCTCCTCTTTTCACATGACCCATGTGCCTCACGACCCTAATTGTACTTCTTCTACTAAGACAGGGACACACACAGTTACTCATGTTGTATAAAGTGTGAACTGAAATAGCTTAAAAAATTTGGATTAAAAAAAAGAACCAAAGATGCACAAAGGTATGGAGGTGTGGTCTATCAGCTATTCATGTGTGGAAGCCTGAACCCAGGAACAAGTCCAGTCCTCATGAGTGACTGGGCTGCCTATAAGGTGCTTGGCAGTGCCCAGCTGAGTTTCTTTAGGCAGGTTCATGTATCTAATAGGTGTCTACCCATGTGCCATTCAGACCCAAGTGTGATGCCTGAAATTATAGAGTGCAAACCATCCTTCCACCTTTTCCCTTATTTCGGGTGCCCCAGAATGGCACTGAAAACAAGAGCCCATGGAAGTGGAGATGTCTGCACTGAAGAGACTGTCCAGCAAAAAGTGCTGGGGACAGAGGTGGGATTTAAATCTTTCTTCTTCCTCTGGCTCTCCACAGCAGTGTCCCCTCTCCTCTGGCTTCCATCTCCAGCATGTGGCTGTTCCTGCTGAGCACACACAGCTTGCACCTCACTCAGAAAGAGTGCAGGATTCAAGTTTTCCTTTTTGTGGCACACAGTTACTGTCGTGGTGGCTTTTTGCATTCAAGCAGTCCTTAAAACACTCATTCACGGTGCAGAAGACCTTGCTCCGTTTCCTCCCACTGCCTGAGGAGAGGCAAGCTCGCACACCCTAATCCTGGAAGTCCAAGCCAGCAGCCTGGTGGCAGTGCTGGTAGGCACAGGAGAGCAAGGGGACTTGCCTCCCTCCTTCTGACCACATGATGTTCCACAGGAATATTCTTGAGGATCCTTGGGCCAAAGTCATCTTCCCAGGGCAGTGGCTGGGGAAGAACTGCTCTCAGCTGCTGACCCTGCTCACAGGACCACATCCTGTACCTGTTTCACAGACCGCTCCTGGGCCGACCCCTGAGGGGTTTTCACTAGCAAAATGTGTAATTCCTGACTTCCCAGTCAGGTTAGGTTTTGCCAGGAAGGCTGAAGCATTTCTATCAATGAACGAAGTGTCATCTGTCAGTAACTGGAGACAGGATGATGTAAAGCACCTTTGGAGGTTAGGGGTTGTATGAGCAGAGAGCTCTGACTTTGACCAACCCTAAGACAATGTGTTAGAGGCCTCCAGTGAAGTGGGCAGCAGTCCCCAACCACACCCACAACCCCCAAAACCCTCTGCTGGCACTCCAGCCTTCCCCAGTTTCTCCTGAACAGCAAAACCAGCTGAGTGCAGGAAGGGCTGTTCATGCTGGTGGGATACAACGATACAGCAGCTGGAAAAGTCCCTGCTTGGCTGGATCCTTCCCAGGCTGACAACCAGCCTGGCAGCCAGACATCCTGAACACCAGCAGTCAAGTGCCATGCAAAGCATCATCCATTTTGCCAGAACAATGCTTCATTTTTCTATCTGTGCTACCAAACTGTTCTGATGCAGTTGGAAATACTAAAAACAACAGCTTGCTTATTTTTAGCTAAGTAAAGAAGTCTGCCAGCCTCACATCTGATTGCTGGTTGGTTTTCACTTAATAATAGTCTTCTGTTTGCCATGTTACCACATCCTTTCTCATTACCATTACAGTTATGACACTGTAAGAAGTCTTTGTTTCTTTAACCTTTTTTCAGTCACCTTTAGATGTGTTTCTGCTTTTAGCCACTTCCGTTCTAACACAGAAAACACATGTTAAGGGGAAGGAAAAAAAAAAGAGAACAAATGAGGACACTTCTTTCCTCAGATGATTCTGGAAGAAGGGGGAACAGGGCAAGGTCAAGTCTGTATTTTAATATTCCCCTTCCCTTGTGATTTCTGCTTATTGTAGCAATACCCCACTCCTCAAGTGTTACAGTCAGTGTGATGCTTATCGTGCTCTGTCTCTCCTGCTTTTACATGGACCATTATGAGCTGAAAAGTGTGTGGAGGTCCTGCTAGCACAGCACCCCTTACACAAGACACCTGCCATGGCTGCTGGGCACCAGGCCTGCTGACTGCTAGCTTTGAGGCAAACCTAGCAGAGTTACACTGTCAAAGGTATGGTACTTATCTGCATACTGCAAAGATGGAACTAATGCAAGCCAAAATAATTTTTCTTTTCTTTCTGTAAGTACCATTACTAATATATTTCACATGGTTAAAAATGCATTATATCTAGGCTCCTTCTTTAAATGTGCGTGCATAAATTTAGCTTGGATACTGTTAAATACAATTTCAAGCCGCAGAAACAAAATAGCATTTTGTAAAAAAGCATTTAAGCAGAAACAAATGCATTACAGTTAAAGTTTCATGAACACTGATAAGATTGCCGAGTAAAGCCGCTTAGTTAAAACAAAACAGAAACAAAGGACCCTATACCTCAGTTAGGGCTGTGGGAGGCAACTTCAGTTTACAAAATCCACACTGTAGGGAAAACTCAACCAAGAACTGTCCCTTTTGAGTAAACAGGGCCACAAGGCATACTGAGCATATCTTTAGCTATGCAGGTGAAAGAAGTTGGGCTAGAGGTGCTGAGGTGCAGCTACTATCCCAGCTGTGGCACAAGGCACAGCTCTGCAGGGTCATTTAGAGAACAAGTAGTGAGGAACTCGGCATAAGTATGAGCAGCTCTGCTTTGGCTGCTTCCTCCTGGCCCTGCTACAACAGCAAACCCTGTGCCTGTCTAAGGCAGCACAGTAGCTGCCTATTTTGCATGTTTTCCCAGTCCCTGGAAACTCAGACTGCTGTAGCTGCCACCACCAATGAGGACACAGTCAGGATTCGTGGGATGTCCAGGATACCAAGACCAACATCCCACTAGTAACTGTATTTTCTTCATGTTTTTCAAGCTATCCCACATCTCATAGGCTGATATAGAAGCAGCAAGCCTGGTTCACTAGGCTCACTAGGCTTCTCCATCCTGCCTCTGCTACTTTCCTTTTCCCATCTCTGCTGCCTCCTGCTCTGTTTTGCCAACACAGCTGAGCTGGATAAAGGAGGCTGAAGATATTGGCTGGATGTGATTGTTCTAGAGTTCAAGACAGCCCAACAGGGCAGCTCATCACTGTACTGTATAGGTACATGCCCTGAGTTAATAATCTAATTGTCTGAACAGCACAGGCCTGCGTCAGCCATTTGAGCAAGTGCCTTTCTACCAACTCAGAATATGTATCTTTTAGTTTTATGGTCCTTTGGAGCAGGAATTGTCCTCTGTCAGATACCTGCATGGGGGTCTGTTGAATAGAGACTCGCTTCCGGTCAATGCCTCATGGTAATCCTGAAACCCAAATGATTTTCATAAGAAAATAAACATAATGTCTCACATCAAATGTCTAATGATACTGTTCAAGACTTCCTGGGGCCGATTCTGAATTGTTTCCTTATATTAAAAATGTAGGGTCTTGGTAGAATTTCATTCCCTTCTACAGTATTTTATATGACCAAGAGGCCTTTTTCATCCACTTATAATCTTATGGCTAGTGCAGGGGGAACAAAGAGAGACTTGAAATCATACATACAATTATAAGAATCTACACTTTGTCACAAACAACCCTATGTCCCTCTATATCCCTGTGCCAGAGTAGTATTACTTGGGTTGCAAAATCAGGCATTCGAAGGTTTGGAAGTTCAGATTTTATCTACATATTTAATTCAGCTGCACTGTGTGTGTTACAACAGCATGTGAGTAATTAAAGTCTATTATTATCAAGTGAAGTTCACCTTATCCAGAGCAGACTGGATGGTGCACAGTTAATGAGTGACTTTGCAATAACTTTCTCCTTATTACTCAGTGTGAGGTCCCTAGCTCTCCAGCTGGAACTCCATTTAGATCTTAAAATAATTTTTTTCACAATCTTTTCTTTGCCTTCACCATTATTGTGCTCTATGGGTACCAGTGTTAGGTTTGTTATTTTTGGTTATATTATTAATATCCTCCTGAGATAAAAATTGGTTATCTGTGTTTTACAACTAAGAAAGTGGGACACAGAAAGATTGAGATCTTATGTGAAACCAAATTCTGGGTACCTGATCTGAGATGCCACTGGTTTTCATGGATCTTTCCATGTGCAGAGTGCTACCATTTACATCTCTAAGCATAATGTATTTCTCTTGACCTTGTTCTAACCTCTCATCTTGGGTAGACAAAGAAGTAAGATACCACAATCAGAAACCATCCCTGAAAACAACTGTGAGAGTCTGATGGTAAGAGCAGAAAAGGAATCCTAAAGGATCTGGGCAATGCCTTTACTATGAAAGTACTCTCTTTCACATCCAACCCCCTGCCCTGTGAACCTCCATCTTGCAGGTCTATCAGACAAACAGTCAAGCAAGGGTCCCTCAGACAATTTTCTCCTTCATTACAAAACCTTGATTCAGGTCCAGAGTAGCCTGAATAACAAGCAGCCCAACAGCCCCACCTAAAATTATGAAGTGAGCTTCCAAATACAATTTCAAACACTGAGGCTTAAGGAATGTTAACTGCGGCATGTAGAACAAGCTCAAGTTAAAATACTGACAGATTTATTTGTTCCAGTTGAAAAACCAAACAACATTCAATAATTTTAGTGTGGGATAGTAGCAAACAGCAAGACTGCTACAGAGCACACACCAAGCCTTGCTGCATGAGGTTTCCTTGTTGGCCATCTTCTGTGCAGAGCAGATCTGCATTGGAGAGAGCACCAGGCTTCCCATTGTACATACCAGCAAAACACCCATGTCAAAACCATTTAGCATGTAGTTTGCAGAAAAACCACAACACGTGTTTTTGCTGCAGCATGTCTCTACATTTGCTATTTCTTAGAGAGCAGAGCATCTCCTCTGATAGCTGGTGCAGAGTCTCCGTGCTCTCAGAGGTGCCTGGAGCCACAGCAAGGCAGGGGCAAGAAGGATCCCCAGGAGGGTGCTAAATACACCTGGGCTGTGCCATCATCACTGCCTGCAGTGCCACCCAGGTCTGTGGTTGAAGTCTGTCTACACTATCAGTGTGATTAACTACACCAGCAACTTTTAATTACCTGCAGATGGGGTGGGAGTATGTGGGGAAATTGCTATCTTGTAGAATAAATCATCACCTCCCTTCCTTTTATCCCTTATGCAATAGAGGACACCAAGTCTGCTGAATGACAGCATAGGATGAGGATTTCCTAAGCCTGCTCTTGGGGATCTAGTTATGAAAATGATGGAAAATTTTGGCAGTATTTTGGAAAGAGTTCTTCCAGCTGGAAACCTTCAATTTTGATAAATGCTCTGTATGCCTTGGCTCAATGGAAAGCATTAAACTGGTGTAGGGTCAGGCCCATCACTGAGAACAGCAAAGGTTTTCTTCTTCTGCCTGATCAACATAGTTTTTGTCTGATGTCATCAGGCTTTTTGAAAAGAACCTAACCTTCTACTGGAGCTAGTGAAAGGGAAGAAAAGTAAAATGCACTATGAATGACTTGGTAAGTTTTTGAAAAAGATTAAGCCAGCACAAAATTCTCATTTTTAAACAATTTTGATCATGGATCAATTGTAGCAGTTGATACTGAAGGACGGCCCTAGAAAGAACTGAGGTCAATACCTAAGCTTTCTCATGTGGAGGCTCAGTATTTTATAAAAATCAGAATTCTTCCAAGATTTGTGTGCCTTCATATGTATCTCTCATTTCTGAAAGTTTGAGACAGTAATCATTATTAAAATGTTGCTAGTTTGCAAAACGGCAAGGAAACTTGAATTCAGTCTTTTAAATGTTATTCGAGCACAGTTAAATATTTTCGATACACTGTTTCTCTTTTTCAAGAAAGAGTTTATTCTACAAGCATTGATATTAATAAAATGCAATTTTTCAAGGTTATTTCAGCTAAAAGCCCAGCTCTGCCTCTTTAACTTTTATGACCCCTACCATCAACACATGTGACAATGTCTAATAAGGAATGGTTTTGTGGCTATCTTCAACATATCTTTCTTTCTTTTCTTCCATATTTTTAATCAATTTTGTCAGCTAAGCATGTGGACTGAAAACTGCCCAGCCACATACTTGCCTCCTGACTGGCCACCCAGCTTCTCACCCACTGGGTCAGTCAAACGCTTTGGGAAAGGGCTAAACTTTATGCCATGGCTCTTTCTGGATAAAGGAGTGGACAAGGCTTTTCTTTGCAACCCAGCTTCAGTTCTCAAAAGGCATGTGCTCCTCTTTGCAATTTGGGTGATGTCCTGATTCTCAGGTTCAAGTATTTCTAGAAGAGAAGTGACTGATGGACATGGAAGATTTGCAACTCCTCCAGAAATCAAGCCATGAGTATACTCTGCCAGGAATACTATGTGTTGATGAAAAATTCTACAAAGAGGAGCTCACACATGTCTGAAACAGAAGGAAATATATATCAAAAAGCACAGCAGAACCAGAAACAACATATGCAATTACTTGAGTATATACCAAGAGAGTTTTGTATACCATTTAGGGCACACTATACTGGTATTCAAAAAGAAAATCCTTTTAGTTTTCGTCACACTAGAAATTTACCATCTGTTATATGGAAGTTTGTTTTTCCCTTTTGTTGTAATTAACTTTTTATTGAATTAATTACTCCAGGTGAGCTGGAAGCGGCTGTTCTACCTCACCTGGTGTGGCTGAGTGTACCCACGCCCAGCCTTGCCGTTCACCATTCAGATGCAAATCGTCCTGCTCCCCACACGAAATCCTTGGCACACACCCAAAACGCCTGCTAGCGACAAAAACAATAACATGGTAGGCAGCTGCTGCTGCACAGAAGGGAAAAAAAAGTTCTAGCAAAAAGGACATATATTCCCTGCTTGGTCATTTAAGAATGTGTATTCTACTGAATAAAGCAGGTGAGAAAATATTGGAGATAAAGACAGAGTGAATTTTAAATAACTTGCACATGGCCCCTACAGGACACTGACCCCTTATCTGCACGACAATGATTATTTTTTGCTAACTTGATACATTATGCATATGTGTGTGTCTGTATACATGTATATACACAGCCACAAGAAGAAAACCTGTCAAAAAATTAGAATAAAGCAGTGAGCTGAACCAGATTATGAAAGAGTTCTGTTAATTGCAGTAACACTGTACTCAAACATACAATAAGGTGGACGTCCTCATCTGAGGAGCATGTCTGGAGATGATGAATTAATTCCATGCATATTTATAAATTGAGGTCACAAAAGAAATAGATGAAAGCTGCTTAGAATAAAATTACATATTGCATTCAGAATTATGTCTCTATGAGACCACGAGAAAGAATAAGTTGTTGCTAAGTTTTATTTACTTTAGCTATTTACTAAGAGTTCCTTTGGTGAAGAATAGCAAAGATAATAGAAAAGAATAGAGAGCAGAGTGACAGAAGCCAAACCCTTGCAGATTCATAGGTACTACGCCATGTGGCACAATCCATATATTTTGAGAATGTCCTGAGACACTGTGGCAGCTTTTTGCAGTAAAGGTGGCCTCCACATTGCCATGGTTCTCATGTTAGTGCAAAGCCCAGTACAGAAATATGGCCTTTATTTCCCTTGAGACAGCACATGCTGCTCTTTTTTCACCAAGTCAGTACCTGCTCACATACTTCTGCTTTTTGTTGTTGTGATGTACTTTTCCTCCTCCTCTTTAAAACCTGCTCAAAGCTTAGGTTAAAGCTCACCTTGCTGAGAGACAGATGCAGGGATGAGGTTCCTATTACCTGAGTCGTTCATAGCCAACAGAAGAAGCAACAAAATAGGATCATGCAGAACAGGCATACATGTCACCGCTGTTAGTGAAGTAATTACACATTTGGCACTAGTAGAGGCTTTCTGCTTGCAAAAGCCCTGGGTGGAAGTTTAAGAAGAAAATGGTTATCCCTATTCAGGGCAAATCTGGTCAATCAATCCTTTATCAATTCCCCTGACACAGCAACACAAGATTGTGGTTGACTTCCCAGAGAGAATATGGGATGTCTCCAGTTAGCTGAAACCCACTTCTGAGCAAATCTATCCTGAAACCACATGATCCTTGGAGGCAATGAGCTCCAGTGACTTGCTAGAAAGGGTAATTCTATATTAAGATTCTTTTCTGGGCTGGATGCAATGTTACAAAATGAGAAAAGATGCAGTCAGGAGAAACTCTCATCCACACAACAAACTTAATAGTAGTAGGTTTGCCAACCACACCACTTTTATGCTTTTCTGATTACCGGCGTGGAGCTCAGGTTTTGATAGGGATTGTCTCAGTAACTATTTGCTGGTTTGAGTTTGTCTAATTGTGTCACAACTAAAATGGAATAATGTGCTGAAATGATCAAAAATGGGAAATGTGTGAGTAACAATGACCAAACCTACCACAGAAAATGTAGGGAAGAGTTCTCAGAGCTGGTGGAACAACACTATTGCAATACACTGTTGATGGGACTCCAGCCAATATCTCCCCACGATGCTGCAACACACAGTGTGGACGTAACAGCTCAGGGCAAGTTTAATCCCAACACCTCTGCACCACATCATTGCACAGCACAGGCATGCCAGAAAAGTCAACATGGGGCCAGTTGGCACAGCAGCTGGCACATTTTTATCTGGCTGACAAGCCCTCAGTGGCAGGGTAAAGGAAAATCATGACACAAGGGACACTGGCACCCAACATGAGCACAATCCATACAAAATCTCACAAAAACTCTTACATGTCTCCTATTTGTCCTTTACTGCCCAACTGTCTATAGCAGATATTTATGATTTCATTTATTTTAAGTATCCTTTGAACCAGCTGCTAAACCAAAGTTGACCAAGCAACCACTCAGGTGGGGAATAGGATCAACACGATTACAGATTTGGTTGAAGTGAACTATCAGGAACTGCAATAATTAGGTTGCCTGGGGACTCAGCTTCATGCCCAGCCCAGCACCATCATTGGAGGAAATGGTAACTCTGCTGGAAATTTGTCATCTCTTTCTTATAAACCACATCAGGAAATTTCTCTTCTCTCAAGCACATATCTTGTGATTGTAGCCACAGAAATACCATCTAGTGAGTGGAGAAAGTAGGCAACCCTGAACTAAATCCTTTTTTTTTTTTGTATAGAAACTGACACATGAACCGTAAACTGTAATTTTATTATGTTTAAAAGCTACTTAAATATCATATTCACACACTGTTAAACATGTTATTAATTTTGATAAGGAAAGTGTGAATAAAACTTCACCCTCATTACACAAATGTGTGAAAGACAACTTGAGGACTCATCACATCAAAAATTAGTCATTTTTCCCAAGTAAAAGTTTTTTAAATGGATGTGCAAATCTATGTGACTATATATGCATTCTATATATTTAACATAAATTTTCATATATATATATATATGTCTCTACAGAGAGTATCTATATTATTTAAAACAGTTATTTATATATCTGACCTATGTGATTTTTGCTCAGTCCTTCTAGGCCGTAACATACTCAAATGTGACTTAAATCACTTTGACTTACCATTTGCTTGTAAGAAAAATTTGTACATAAATATGAGCTTCTCATCCTAAATAAAAAAAATATTTAGTGTGAATTTGACTCTGTGAATGAAACCAAAAACCTTCAGAGACTTTACAAGAGAGGATTTCTCCAGGTGTTTATTAACTTTATTAGATTACATTTTCACATGCCACAAATAGAATAGAAACATAGAATGGTTTGGGTTGGAAGGGACGTTGGGCAAGAAGATCCTGAATGAAATCAGGTTGCCCAGAGCCCCATCCAACCTGGCCTTGAACACTTCCAGGCACGGGGTATCCACCACTTCTGTGGGCAACCTGACCCAGTGTCTCACCACCGTCACAGTAAAGAATTTCTTCTTAGTCTAAACCCACCCTATTTCAGGTTTAAAGCCATTATCCCTTGTCCTGTCACTACTATCCTTGTAAAAACTTCTCCAGGGACTTAAGCTAAACTCCATCAGCTTCAGCAGAAGCAAGGAGGTCCAGTCTTGAAGCTCCTCTTTGTGGAAGAGTGTTGGATGCACTAAATAACCATACCAGCATGCATTCATGTCAAACCAGCACCGACACAAGGCAGGTGCAGGAGCAGCTAAACAGAAGCTCTTCAGCTGCACTCAGAGAAGGCTTTGACATGCACTGCATGAACTACTGGATGAGACCCACATGCTCCTGACTGCAGCGAACATTTTGAGCTCAATTTGAATCCAGAAAACATTGACTGAGGCAAGGCACCCTTACTCCATGCTGCAGCTAGTTTCCACTACTCACATGAGTAAAAATTATTCAGCAGAACCGTCCCTCGGTCGGTAACCATATGCAAGTTATCAAAGTATGACGTTGTTTGATAAGGGTCAGATCACTCACAAATCATATCACAATGATAAATCTAAGGCATGTGTGTGTGCAGATAACTTTTTGAAGAGAAAATTGCACAAACTATCCAGACGTATTGTTCTTTTAAAATCTTCCTTTCCATTAGTTTACACTGATTTTGGCTATTACCTCTAACTAAAATGCAGAGATAAAAGAGGGCCAGGGCTATGACAAGAACAACTTGGCTTCTGAAGGAGCAGGGTTTGTTTTCAGTTATTAAAAAATTGTATACAGCTAGTACAGCTTACAGCCTTCTTCATTCATACAGAGGGCTCTCAATGAACTGTGTTTACATATTATTTTCCTAGAGAAAACCCAAAACACAGAAACAATCTTGTAAGTAAATAAAATTACTTACTCTAACTGCACATGAATGGTATTATTATCATGGCAAAATCCACTGATCCCTGGAAACTCACTGGAGATGATTTCTGAAATGCAGGGTTTATGGGAGTAGATGCAGGCATACCCCAGAAGGTTGCTAAGGAACTAGCAGATATATGCATTTTTTGCAGATCTGACATGTAAAATATATCCCTGTTTCTTGGATTAGGCAAACTGAGAAAGCTATGTGGAATGAGACACTCACAAAAAATTCTCTTTATTTCCCTTAATCAAGAAACCCCTGAGAACTATAACTATGAATAATTCAACCTTTCACTAACATTTGGTGCAATTAATAACACTACTTTAAAGCTGCTAGCTTTGTTTATCTTTTTATGCATAATTAAAGGATGTTGATATGTAAGTTTTCAGCCAAGGAGCAAACTAGGATTGGCTTTCCTGGCAGCAGCTGCTCCTGGCTTAACTACAACGTGATAACCTGATATTGCCCCATCTGAGCGCACGTGGAGCAGTCAGATTTCTTCTCTGCCACCACTCCTGTTCATGCCTAATTGTGCTGGAATTCTGGGCTCTGTCTGAATCAGTAGCTGACTGTCAGCCTCCTCCTCCCCTCTTCTTTGCCACACACGCATTAGCAGTTTGGAGCTGTGGTCAGAACTTGCCTAATTTTCTCAGGGGTGCCAGTCACCGAAGGCATGATTTTTTCAAAGTGATTTTCTGTTTCATGATTTCCAATAGATTCAAATGTAAATGCCAAATAAAGAAATGTGAAAAACATACAGGTACCAGTGCATTATGTTTTCTGATCCTGTGATTAAATGGATGCCTGGATTCAAAGGCATAAAAGAAGTCCAAAAAAAATCCCTTTTTAAAATATGTGCTCCAAATTTCTGTGTTGCAACTACATGCTTTGTCATTTCAGTTTCCTTCTATCCCATCAGAGAATTCCTCTAGCAGATTACTTTATTAATTTTGCTGAAAGGAAACAAGGTTTGTAGTAAGAGATTCCACATATTTTTCCACTTTTCCCACTGTTAAGAAAACCCCTGATTTTTAATTTCCAGCACTTTCTGGTAACTGGGGAAGTTTTTAAATTAGGAACCAAAAGCAACAAATGAGTGATTGCATTTCTCCTTTAGGTCAGGACTTAAACTGCTGAACTCTAGATTTAATAAGAGTACAAAGGCCTTCATTTTACATTTTCTATAATTTAGCTGGCTTTTGACCACGGGGCCCTTTACATATTTTGAAGTGCTACACATGGCTACATTAGCATCATCATTTTAAGTCCCATCTGTATATATAAAAGCTATTACCTTTTTCAGTTTTTCAGATTTCTAAATCCATCTGAACAAAGAGAAAATTCAAAATATGGCCATGTTTACATCAAATTAAACAGCCAACTGTAGCCACCACCCTACAACCTCAAAACAGCTCCTGTTTCCAGAGCTAGAGCGAGAACAGGCTTCCTAGTTGTAGTCTCAGCCAACTTTCTCTTGAGGGATTCAAACATCCTTCTGGGGTAAGCTGGCTAACTTCATTCAGTAATTTCTCCTTTTCTTGTGAGATCACACTTTGTAAAAGAAAAAGTGATATTACAGGTGGTGGGAGCATCCAGTTAGGAACTACAGCGCTCAGTTACACATATTCACACTCATGATTTCCTGTTTATCTGGTGATCCCGTAGCCCATGTTCCTCAAGTCTTCCTCCAAGTCTTTTCAGAGATGTGTGGATGACTGAGAAGTCCCTGTCAATCTGAGAAAGATTTTCTCAGTAATGGTGGAATAAGGGAGACGGGTACGTGGTGTTTTCTGTGGACCCAGTCTGGAATTGTGTTTCAGGACAGTTCACTGAACAGAGAAATAACACACTTCGTTTCCATTCGTTATGTTCATATTTGACCTATGCTTGGAGAGAGAAGTCTGTGTTCAACTACTTATATCCATGGTTCTGTGCTTTGAAAGCGTCTGAATACACATGAAACCAACTGAGCCCAGCTGGAACTTTGGGAACCAAAAATCAAAGTAAATATTTTCAAACATGACGATGTCATACAGAATCCGAAGTCTCAGTTACAAAATGTCACAGGACCAGAAATAAAAAAAAATCAAAACCAAACAAACAAACACAAAACCCCACCAAACCAAACCAAACCAAACCAAACCAAACCAAACCAAACCAAACCAAACCAAAAACCACACACCAAAAAAAAACCCAAAGTGGAACAAAAAATTCAAACTTTAGGGAATGATAAAATTCTGAGTCCTTAGAAGGGCTAAGATGATGGATGGGCTTCATACAGTGTCCTGGTTCCTAAATCTCTGAGTAACATTTGAAATAGGTTTTGGTTCTAGAGGTCACTTAGCTACCTCAGAATATTTTTCTCCCAGATACTAAATATGTGATTAAAGAGTCAGCTGCCTGTAAGGCTATTGGCTTGTTTCCCTAACCCAGGAAGGACTAACATCCTGCCAAAATCTTTTTCAGGCTTTCCCCTCAGGCTGACTTTATTAATTCAGGGTGAAAAAAAAAAAAGAAGAAAAGAAAAAGAAACCATCTTTCACAAAACATGAGCTGCAGGGGCCTTTTTCCCATGCTGCAGCTCTCCTTGCTCTAAAGCCAACATCTCTCCTTTTATTCCTCATCTTAATGAGCTTTCTCAACTCTTGGTAAGCACTGTCTGACCTAAATGAGTCAGGCAATGGGCAGAAGCTTTTGCCTCCTGGGGCCCTTGACCCTTAACGTGGCTGCCTCTCCTGCTGTTGTGCCTGACCTCAAACTCCAGGACTGGCATTAAGCTCTTTAGGAAATTAGCACAGTAGACATATAGTTAAGTACCTACTTGGATATCCAATTTCTAGCTTCTGTTTTCCAGAACTTGCCTGCTGTTCCCTCTGCTGAAAGGCAGGATGTGGTTATTGCTGGCATTAAATGTTGTTCTGCATCCTTAACTTCTCATGGAAGGGAAAAAGTGAGAGAGGTAATCCACAGAGTGGAAGCAAGGTGCTTGTATGAGGCTGCCAGCTTGCTTAGCATTAGGTACCTGGATCTGTACTGGTACCATAACTGCTTTATAAAGTTGTTGCTGCTTCTGTTGTAGCATTTCTGCTACGGCTCCCTAAATAGAATAATTGGGCAGTTTCCTCAAAACATGGCCTCAGTCTCTAGAGGACAGGTAGAACAGAGACCACCTTACTACAGTGAGCCACAGTCCAGCACTCTGCCATTTAAATGTCATGAAGCACAAAGAAGGTATTGCATAAATGTCAGCGTGGGCAGAACAAAGGCCCCATTCTATAGCTGGCCAACAGTGCACATGGTTTAAGGGAAGTGCTCTAAGTCACTATGATGTATGGAGGTGAAAAGCATAAAGAAGGCCAACTTTGCCCTCCCAAACGCTGCCAGTGTTTCCCAGGCTCACACAAGCAGGTGCCCAGCAGAGCAGTAGCAGCCTTCAAAGATCTACCCTATCCCCATCGCAGATTCACTGTTACCTCCTGCTCCGGGATGCTGAAATCTCCTTTCCTAGGTCTGTTCTCCACAGCCAATATGTCCATACATTTACATACCAAATATTTCCCTCTCAGTATCTGTCATGCCTATATCACACCTTAATAGCATGACCAACCACTTGCTTCTTCTTTTTGTAGTGCAAGAATGTCACCACCTACAGTCCCAAGACCTGAGAATGTCTCTACCTTGTTAGAGTTTGTATTAAAAGAGCAGTTAGGCAGCACTAATTCTCTCTGCAATTGCAGAAGAAGGGTGGTGCAATACAGTATTTTAAGTTAAATAACCTCTATGTCTTCTAAGGTTGGAGAAATTTTTTTTTTTCATTTGTTTTTGTTTTAATCTGGTTTTGCTGACATTGAAGCTTAATGGGAGGGAAAATTTTAATGCAATTCAAACCAGGTCTTTTTTGAAGCAGGCACAGGAGATCAAAAAACATACCCTATGTAGGCAATAACTTTTAGCTAGAACAGCTGGGAAGGTTTGATCAGATTCTAGTTCTCCCAATGGAATGAATAGAGAAAGAATCCAAAAAGAAAAGCTATAGGGGAAAAAAGGATTTATTTTTGAAGGTATTGTTCTAGTTCCTTCCCACATGCATCTCCACAAGGGCAATAAAAACAAATGGCTAATATGTGCTTCTTGTTCCTACCACGAGTTTGAGATTTTATGTCATTTGACAAGGGTTACTGTCACTTAATGATTTCTAGCATGCATTAGGTGAAAATGGCACTTTGCAAGCAATTTGTAAAGATAGACTCTACCTGTCCCAAATGTTCTATAGTCTAGGGACAAATCTTTACAAATCCTGTGTCTCTGCAGCTCACGTTTATGCCACAAGGGCTCAGGAGCTCTCAGGAGTCAGCACTGTTTCAGTTGGGTCATTCTCTGAATGAAGTCAATGGGAATGTTGCCAACAACTTCATTAGTTGAAGGCACAAGCTATAATTCAAAGGACCAGGATGTCAGAGCCAGCAGAACGAGCTTAAAAGGGAGACAGCAACTCATGAAAAGGAAAAACTGGCAGAGAGCATAACTCTTCTGTTTGAGGTGGGACTTCAGAAGCTTGGGAGATTATAACCGGGATGCAGGGTGAATAGAGAAGGCTGCAGGAACAAATCCATCTTGTGCTACATCCTTGACTAATTCCTTTGACTTCAGCAGGAGATACTGCTCTGAGTAAGGCAAGGATTTAGAGGTGCATGTTCCTACAGAGCACAATGCATGAACTGTAGACATTTACAAGCATTTCAGACTAACACCCAGCCTGTTAAAACCAGGAAACTGGCCACTTGGGATTAACCTTGCAGTATGATATTCATTATTCACCAGCATGGCAACCCAACAGAGACTGACTATGAAGTCTGATATTCATTAAACTGCAGTACAGCATCTCTGAGGTGGCCCGTGGTGCAGCCCAGTGTGTGAGCTTATGTACATGAACTATAAAATATGATGGCAAGAGGGAGGGATGTGTATTTTAGGAAGGACACAAATTCAGCACAAGCAGTGGCTGGCCTTGCAGGGATCTCTGGTAAAGATGCCAAGTAACGTTTGGCTTCCAGGTCAGACAAATTTTTTTTTATCCTAAATCTACTCATGCAAAGACACAGCTTATAGCTTGCAGATGGCTCATTCTGCTGATTTGCCAGTATTCACATTCAGAGTGTGGAATTATATCACATGAGCAAGGGGATTGCTGTTTTTTTTTCATGGCTTTGTTATTGCAGGCAAAAACATACAGCTAACAAGAAAATAAGAAAAAGGAGGATACTAAATCATTATTTTTGGAGAGATTTTTAAATTTAATTTAAAAATACAAGACAAATATTATGTCCCAGTCAAACACTATCTCTTACTCATATGTTTATCAAGACAGCCAGAAAATGAGGATGGATTATATATTTTAAATAAAGGATCCACTAACACTCTTAGGCAAAAGTTTTTTTTCTCTCACTCGGGTGCTTACTTGCATTTTTCATACTTTGAAAAATTCCCTGAACAATGATAATCATTAAGAATAATTGCTAATGTTATAAATTCTAAGAGCCTCAAATTCATTAATAACACTAAGGAAAATAAATTAGTATGAATGCTTAAATTCAGTTCCTGAAAAGGAGAAACACAATCTATTTACACAACATTATAATCAATTTCAAAATCTCAGTAGAGTTGCACTTTTGTAAACCAGAAGTGACTGTATTAATTTATTGAAGTTATCTAGGGATTGTACCAATATCACACAGAAAGGCTGACCTGTGAAATCTGTAGTCTGTAAAACAACACACAAGAAATCCACTGATGCAATTTGAGCTAAAGAAAAAGATTAATATATTGTCCTTTGGAAAATTATTTGGTTTGATAAAAGTTGTTCACACATTTGTGGTGAAGTAGCTGGGTGTTTTCATCTGAATATGCATTTTTAAAAGGCAAGGGATAAGTGTTTCACAACAGCTGCAAGACAACAGAAATATGGTGCCACAAGAGATAGTGGCAAAGTTCACTAAGATGATGAAGGGACTAGAGCATCTTTCCCACAAGGAAAGACTGAGACATCCAGGACTGTCCTGCTTAGAGGACAGAAGACTTTTAGACCTATTCTCCTCCTCCTTTTTGCCTGTACTTCCATGTCTTTGGCCTTGATTATATACCGAAGGGAATTAATTTAACTGAGCTTGTATGCTCAGCTTGAATGTATGTGAACTTGGCAACACAGAGTGGCCTAAAACATGTGAAAGGAACCAGCAATCCCTGTGACTTACACCATATAGTCCTAAGGCTCCCTAGGAATCTTTATCCAGGGATTTTTGCATGTAACAATATGTGAAAAATAAAGTGTTTTCTTGAGTAGTTAAGACAGGAGTTTATTTGGACAACTTTGCAGGGTTTTGCCACACTACACGTGAGAAGTAAAGAGTTGCTGAGCAAACTCTATAATGAGGTTGCAGGATGGATGCATTTGCAGGTGTTTGATTCCAGACGATGTCCCAAGCATAGCACGGGACAAGAGACTGAAGTGGTATTAACTTTTTACTTGAGTTCCCACAATCCTTAAGATGGCCAGTCCTAGACTGAGATCTCCATAGCAATCAGCATCACATGAAGATTAATATGATGCTTAGAGCTGCAAGAGATTCCAATTGCAATATAAAGTTACTAATGCTTAACAAATGAAGATACAGGCAGTAAAAAGAAAAATGGAGAAAAGATTGATAAGAAGGATAAGCAGTGGACTTAAGTTTATGATGTTTGGAGAAATGTAGGAAGGCAAGAAGGATTTTAAAAGAGGTTTTGAAATGTAGGCAGTGGAGTGGCACTGAATGTTTTTGTTTAATTTCTCCTATAAATGAAGGGCAGAATAAAAGAGATCATAGGAATAGTTTGAAAATTAACTTAAAAGCAGTGGAACTTAAACTAAAAACCTTAAAAGCCAGCATACCTGTCCAAGCAATGCAAATAGAATGCGGTGACATAGTTTAATTAAAGGGATAGAAAATTCATATTTATAGTATTACTGGTAATAGCACAGAACTGTATTTGTCTAGAGAAACCAAAAAACAGAGAAGAACATGTTGAACAACCACAAGATAAAGCCCAGACAACAGTTAATAGCTTTTCAAATAGAGAATAAGCACACGACTTTGACTTGCTCCACTGAGAAAATCAGCAAACTTACAACCTCAAGAAGGTCACTACAAAGAAAGGATCAAGTAAGAGAGGATGACCATTTGTGAATCTGCTTGCAAAGTAGTAAGCACAAGAAAGGAAATATACAGAATATTCAGCTAAGAGAAAAAGAAGGTAATGAGGTTTCAGGAAGTGTGTGCCCAGGGAAGAGGAGGATGAGGAAGTAGGGAATAGAGAACAGCAGATATGAGGAAAATAGAAAGAGCAACTAGAAATTCATGTAAATAGTAAACACATTATATTAAAGCAAGTTAAATTCAGAAGGTATTGTTGCAATACTTTTCAAAAACTGTCTTCTGCTACAGCAACCTTGCTGAGAGATCTTGAATGGTGAGAAGGTGGTAACACATATGCCTGTAAAACCATTAAAATTCTGTCTAAGATACAAAAATATCATATAGATTCTGCTCTAGCAGAAGAAAATTAACCTATTTGATAAGCAAAAACTACTTGGAGAGCCTTTTGATACATCCCTAGTCCAAGAAAGAAAGCAGCAGTAGTCAAATAATTTTCGAATTCCATTAAAAAAATATACTTCAAGAGAGTATTGAGTTTCCTTTTCTCCCTATTTTTATCTATGCCAGGTTACCAATCCCTAAAGAGGATAATAGTTTCTAGAGCACTCCTTTGGGAGATTTCAGCTAGGTGTGGCCTAATTGTGAGATGTGCTGCCACATGAAAGCTTCTGCAGGGCAAGGAACAGAGATTATGTTCATATTTAAACAATTCTGTGGTAGGCAAAACAGTGGGATTTGTAAACTGAAATGGCTGCAGCACCCTTCCAAATAGGGTTTAAGTGACAAAGTCAAGTCGGGATATGCAGAATGAGGAAAACGCAACAAATAATCCATGTGGAAAATCATGTCCAAACACCCTCAACTCCAGTTGTGAAAACTCTTGAGAAACGTAATGAGAGATTGGGGATCAACAGGACTATGGAAAATAATGAACAATGACAATGAAGCAGCCTACTCTAGAGTCAGATTTCTGATCTGTAGCTCTTGTTGTTGTCCCTGATTCATGATCCTCTTTACCCATCTGTGAAAGAGGAACATGGTTATTTTACAGGGTGGGGGATGTGAACCTTAATTTGTTAACATTTCCAAAAGAATTGTGAGATCCTAAGATGAAGGGGCCAAATTTAATGCTCATTGTTTAGGCTCTAGTCTGTCTGTGCTCAGACAGAACTCCCACTGAGACTGGGAGCTGAACAACAATTCCCGAAGTTGGTCCATTTTTCCTAGGAAAATGAGACAGTTGCAAAGTACAGTTCGTTTGCCGCATTCATTCAGTACCCTGGAGATACAGCATTATGGTTAGTTACACATCTCTGAAAGCTTCTTCAGCAATATTGCAATGGCTTTGAATTCTTACAAGGCTATGCAGTCCAAGTAAAACAAAGCTGCTGGCAAAAGTAATAAGCCAGCACTCCACACCTGATTAAACAGCATTGTTTTTTAGTCTAGCACCACGCCAAGTTCTCAATGACAATGTGGATG